>CM060375.1:1807500-2015000 GCA_030545235.1 Helianthus tuberosus | reverse complement strand
CGCCAAGACACACATACCCCCCACCCCTTACGGATTGGATACTACACCAAACTCACTCGCCCCAAAGAGAAGCGTACCTAAAGCCCCCTTCCCGAAAAGATGACATATTGAAAAGATGACACACACCAGTAACTATTAGCATTCTTTTTCCACTGAGTGTTACATTCATATTAAATACCGAGTAAACTAAATCCTATGATGAAATAAAATAACAAAAAAACAAACCCCAAACCGTAACAAAAATAAACAAACCATAAAACTTTGGGAACTATGAAACTTTTATTGTATAACCAAAACACATAGCCACCATACAACTAACAACCAGATCACCTAATAGCACGAAAACCACAATTGAGTAGGAAACCAAATAAGAAACAACCATACATCTAGAACTTAGTCAACACAATGGCTTTGCAATTGGACCTAACCTCCCACCCGATCAAAATCCATTAACTGATTAAACGAAACAATGACTTGACTCCAGCCCAAAACTAAGGAAGAAAGTTAATAATCATGTGAACTTCAATGAATTAAATTAAGGAAGAAAGCAATTATGAATTCCCAAAATAAAAAGTATTTATATACAATACCTTAATGGGGTCCATGTAACTTGGTTAATGGCCCCCATTGCGACCTCTGAATCCGTCCACAGAAGCAAACCATTGTGTTGTTGCCCTAAAAAGTATAGGTTTCGTTCGCCAATCATACGAATACTTGTGCTCTAAAATAAAAATATAATACTAAAAAACAATAACATTAAAATTAGAAGTTTAGTAAAACCATTCCAATGGTATAACAAACAGTAGTTTTGATTTGGATTTTTCAATGCATAATATGACTTACTTGAAGCGCAACATGAACTCCTGGTTGAATCCTTTTCCCTGAAAGTCTGAACCCCAAGTCCTCTGAACTACACCATTAACAAAACAAAACAAATTAACCACTATACAATCAACTTCAATTCCCCCAATTTAATATACTAAATAAGAACGAAGCTATATCGATCACAACTGAAACAATAAACACATATTATTAACAGATTATTGCATGTTTAGAGAATTTTACCGGACGAAAGATCGACGACAGAGAGCTTTTGAGAAGACGGATTTGAGTGGATACAGAGATTAATCTGTTGTACACCAACAATTTCTGAGCATTAACAGATTAGACAACAAAATTCAAACAAAAACAAATCAATTCATCAAATGCGTACCTGGTAACCACTTGGATCGATCCAATTTCACCACCGATTCATGGTGGAAACACGAGATTCTGAAGCCTATGTATAATTTCTGCATGCATCGGTGGATGATGAGTTTAGAAAAAGAGTTAAAAAAGGGTTATAGCATGAGAAAAGTGGATCGGTGTGTGTTTGTGAGTACCTGATCCATCCATTGATTAATTTGCATCAAGATGCATTGGTGTGTATGGCAAGTGATTCTGGAGAAGAAGACAAATTGGAGGTTGTCCTCATCAATTTATGTGCGAGGGAAACAACCTTATTCCATGAATACAGGAGAGTGGGTACTCAACCACCGAGCGAGAGAGATGCTGGTGCAGGCGAGTTTTGATTAGGGTTCAGATGTGATTTTGATTTTGTAGCAAGTGTGGCAGTTCAAGAATGGGATATTAAATAAGGGCAAAAGCAGTTGATTTGCAGAACGTGGGTGACTGAGACTGAGACGTGGAGAAAAAAACCGAGAGTAACATGAGAAACGTGTTAGGAAACCACCCTAAATTAGGTGAGAGAGTGCAAAACCTCCGAAAACTGCCACTTTTCCAGTTATTTTATTGAGTTTATACGGCCAGAAATACATGGAGCAAAACCACCAGATCATGGGGCAGAAATGTATGGAACCAAACCACCACCGGAAACTACCAGCAACTTCTCGTAACTTCTCTCAACCGCCGCTTGTAGCGGTTATTTTTGCTAGTTTAAACGGACAGGATTTAATCTCAGCAAGATCTAAGGGCCAAGAATGATTTGAAAAGCGGTTAGACTTAATGGGTTTAATATATATATATATAATTGCCTTAGGAACATCGCTTAATATACTCGCACAACTTGGCCTATAATTGGTTGCTTAAGTAGTTTTGTAGTGTATAAACCGTCTTCTTATTTAAGCCATCGTAAATGTGCATTTGCTACGATTTTAACTGTAGCTTTGGTGTGTCTTCTTATTTAACCGGTCGTAATGTACATTTGCTATGATTTTAACTGTAGCAAATGATTGTTGTTTAGTAACGACAATGGTGTGCATAGTCATGATACAAAAGTACAACTAGTCATTAATAATAATAATACCCATAAGAACATCACGTTTTAAAATTTAATAGTATTTTTTTTTTTTTACTTAAATATGTTAGTTAACAATATAATTATGCAAGAATTGTTTGGATATAGTTGTCTACTAGGAAGGATAGTATTTGTTTGGTACATGCACTTGATGGGATCATGTTATAATGTTTGGGGAATTATTTGGGAGGCATTGGAAGAAAGAATGAGAAGGAAAAGTAATAATTAATTCATTTATATAATATGAAAATTGATCGAAATAAAATTTAAATATTAACATATTAAATAGGTCAACTGAAAAAAAATATATATACGAAAATAGGAAAGATTGGGCCAAGCAAATTAAACATGGCGAAAACGTTAAAGGTCAAACGACGTGTATATATATATATTTTTTTTGAAAGTTAAACTTCATTAACAAAACATGAACGCTCGATCCCTAAGGCGAGGGCCAAGACGAACAAAATTACATCACGTCACAATTACACCATTCTTCTCAAGTACATTTTGTATTTCTATTCCTATTATTATACCACAAGTAAATATTTTGTACATATCTGAAATTTTGATTGAAAAGAATTTAAACGATAATTATAATAATAATACAGTTTTTAATGTAATACCCCATTTATAATAATTTCTGAAAAGTAAATATAAAAGAGTTTGACACATTCATTCAACATTTGACGATGATATAAATACTATTCTTTTGAGCCGTGATTTAATCAGCTTTGATATCTATTCATTCATCAATGCATATTTATTAACAAAATAATGAATGTTCTCAACGTCCTAAAAGACACTTTTTGTGTTTGTTACGTAAAACTAATATTAAACAGATTTAGCATTGCCATCACCATTTTGGTGGGTGGTAGAGGCTTTGTGCGCCAATATGGTATAGCCCAGTTGGTCAGAGGGTTTTTCAATAAGTGGTTTCCTCCTGGGGAGGTCTCAGGTTCGATTCCTACTAAGTGCAAATTATGTAAATATGCACTACTAGAAAACTGCTGCTATTCCTACGTCAATTTCCGTGGGAAATCCGTGGGAAATCCGTGGGTAACTGCGTTCACCCACGGATTTCCCACGAAAATGGGCTGTGGGAATTATGCTCGTGGGTAATTTTTTTCTGACTTTCCTACGGATTCTCCTACTCATTTCCCACACAAATGTTTGGTTAGAATTCTCCCACTTATTTTTCACGGAATTAATTTTCTTAACTTTCCGACGCATTTCCCACGGAATATTTATTTTTAAAAAATTGTGTTAAATCAATTATATTTATATTTATTATATTTATTTTATATATTTTAATTTTCTTACACAATTCCTACGGAATTTTTTTTTTCTTCCTACACAATTCCAACGGAATGTATTCGTTTTTCCTACATAGTTCCTACGTAAATATTTTTTTTCCTACACAGTTCCAACAAAATGTGTTCTTGATTCCTACACAATTTCTACAAAAATAGTTTTTTTCCTACACTATTCCAACAGAATGTATTATTTTTTCCCACACATTTCCTACGAATTTATCTTTGTTTCCTACACATTCCCAACGGAATGTGACGAAACCTGTTTATTCTTTTTCCTACATGTTTCCTACGAATACATTTAAAAAAATAAAAAAAAATGCCTGCTTTTTCTTACTAAAAAATGTATAATGATAAATATGATTTGGAACATAAATTTAACAAATACAAATAACATAAATTCGAAGCACATTTAAATTACAAAAACTTCATACTTGCGACCCAAAACAGACGTCTTCAATTCATACTTGCAACCGGAACCGTAGAAATTGCCTAACAAAACATAAGGTTACATAAATAAAATGTACATATGAATAAAATGCAATCTTTATATTTAAATATTAAAATCTTATCATACATGCATAAAAAGAAGGCAAGTAGTTCCAAATCTACCCTTCATAAGACATGAAGATCAAAATCCACAACCTACACGTCTGCCAATGCTACAATCAACCAATAAATCTAGAAAATCATAGATCACAAACCATACAAAAACATTTATCAAACCATACAAAAAGCATTCATCTAATGCAAAGATATACATACCTTATGTGATGATCAAAGTTAACGAGCTACGAATATCTTGGTTCAGTTGAACCATACATATATACATATTTTTATACTACATACTCATGTATAAGCAAGTTTGTAGTTGACCGGTTAGATACAAATGATCATTAAATAATAGAATTAGAGCTAACCTTGAGACACCTTTACAGAGTTCGTGTCCAGCCCTCAAACACCAAACACCTCCTAAATCCAGTGCTCCATTGAGTCAATGACCATAATTTCAATTTCCAAATGCGAAGCCTTTTTGTATTCCATAATTGAAAACAAACAAAGTATCTAAATGTATTTGTATTCCATAACTGAAAACAAACAAAGTATCTAAATGTATACAAATAAATTGAAAAGTTGATATTTTAGATATAAGGAAACCACTTACAATATAAATATAGTCATGTTGAATTATCTCAACAAACACCCGCATATGTTTGATCACCATATAACAGCATTCCCATGAGCCCATTTGTTGGTTGCACTGCATTTAATCCACAATTATTTATTTTAAAGACCGGAAAATAACATTTATAAAAAAATAGAAAACTTACATTGGTCACTGTAAAATAAACTTCCTCTCGAAACCGCTAGAAATTAGATTCGAAACGTCGTAACTTTCCGCCGACTTTCCCTTTTTGGTTGAATTAACAATATATGCGCTTGCGGTACTCAGTTCAAATATTAGAAGCGTCCAGTGAATAAGTAACGATGTAAGAAAATTAGAGGGAACCTCTTCATCGAATTATCCATGAGACTAGAAACTATATATGTAAAACTATACACCAAAGTGCAAGGTGAAAACAGAAAACAATCAAACCAAAATATATTAGTTGAAACCATTTGCGTTAGTAAAATGATATAGTTTAACATCTAGTAAAATTATACTTCATATTTAACCACCAAACATGAGCTGTACATACCACAAACAACATGCTTGGAGACCAGCATCTACAATTCCTCTTACCCTTTACTGTGCAAACTGTAACACTTATATAAAGTTCAAAAAGTCAACAACATTATATGGCTATATGCTACATGAGCATTATGTCTTGTTCACACATAAGTTAGTTTGTATCAGTAAAAAAGATTAATAGACAGTTTATGAACTATAGAAGCGAAATAAGGGTTAACATTAAGTTAAGCTTACTGATTTTCAAATTGTTGATCTAACTAGATGTGTAGATTTGTCGTCATCTTCCATGCTATCAGTAGTCATCTTTCCTGATCACAATACTTAGATATCATTAGTGGTTGAAGCAATTCATCAAGCAACTTATGTGCATCATTAAACATGACCAAACCAATGAACACTCGATTTGCTTTTAGATCTAATTTACAAACGAAAATCATTTCCAAATAACTTAATGTTAGGCTACCAATCTACAAGAACCTAACTGCTGGTGGCTTACCTAGAACATGACTATAACCCCAATTTGAGGCCTAGACTCTCCGTAACAAATTTTGAAAGCAACTGAACACTCGAATCTGGCGACTGGTTGCGGTGGAGGCGTGGAGCATCAGCTACTGAATCTTATTATGGACAGTAGCAAATCCACCAATTACAATTAAACAAGATAACACGATGAAGACCTGTTGTATATCTACTACGGATGATGCCGTGATGGAACCTTCAATTTCAAAATCTGCCAATTTAAAAAGAAAATTAAAGATATCGAGTTTTTCATCATCTATATCGAGACGGGTTTCATTGCTAAGGCGGATTTACCTGCAATTTCAAGTTATCAAAACCTACTGCGATGGAACCTACAACTTTCCAAAAGATGAAACTTCAACCAAGACTTTGGAACCCCGTGCGATAAAAGAGGGAGATTCAATTTTTTTGAGAGATAAAAGAGGGAGATTCAATTTTTTAGAAAAATCGTTGGTGGTAAATTTAAACTTTTTTAGTAACCAAACATAAATTTATCTTTGAAAGTTTTGATGCTAACATAATTTAATTTTAATTAAATAATAGTATTATATGTTTAGATAATTTTAACTAAACTAGTTATAAAAATCGTCGCCGCGATGCGGTAAACTTTTTTTGTTATTTAGTCTGTGTTTATATGTGTTTGAAATTACTACGAGCATGTTGCACACGAAATCGCTGATAAAAATAAAAAGAAAATGTAGAAAAAAACACTAAAAAATAACCGAAAGAAAATCAACTAAAAAAGTTGTATGATAATGATGGTGTTCGGTAGAAGCCCGTAGTCAGAGATGAGCAAATAGTAATGGGTACCAGTACCGAATTTCCCGAACCGAAAGATCCTAAGTACCAGTTCGGTACTGACGTTTGGCGTTCCTAGTACCGGTTCGGTACCAATTTTTACCTTCATATACAGATACCGTAACCGGTATTTTCGGTACCAATACTGATTCGGTATCAGTTGGCACCGAGCTCATCCCTACCCCTGAAACTAAAAAAAAGTCGTAGGATATCGTTGGTGTTCGTACGGTACCCGTGATCAGGGATGAGCAAATGGTACTGGGTAGCAGTACCAAATTTCTCGAACTAAAAGATTATCAAACTAAATCCGGTACCAACTTTTGGCGTTTTATGTACTAGGCTGGTGTTGGTGTTTACCTTCATGTACCGATAACGAACCGATATTTTCGATACAAGTACTGGTTAACACCAAGCTTATCAGACTTAAAAAGTAAAGGAGATAACAATTATTATAATATTAAGATAATAAAACTATACAAAAAACTGAAATCACCACGACCGCGTTGCACACGGAATCGCTGACAAGAATAAAAAGAAAATGTAGAAAAAAACACTAAAAAATAACCGAAAGAAAATCAACTAAAAAAGTTGTATGGTAATGATGTTGTTCGGTAGAAGCCCATAATCAGAGATGAGCACATAGTAATGGGTACCGGTACCGAATTTCCTGAACCGAAAGATCCTAAGTACCAGTTCGGTACTGACGTTTGGCGTTCCTAGTACCGGTTCGCTACCGGTTTTTACCTTCATATACCGATGCCGTAACCAGTATTTTCGGTACCAATACCGATTCGGTATCTGTTGGCACCGAGCCCATCCCTACCCCTGAAACTAAAAAAAAGTCGTACGATATCGTTGGTGTTCGTACGGTACCCGTGATCAGGGATGAGCAAATGGTACTGGGTAGCAGTACCAAATTTCTCGAACTAAAAGATTATCAAACTCAATCCGGTACCGACTTTTGGCGTTTTATGTACCAGGCTTGTGCTGGTGTTTACCTTCATGTACCGATAACGAACCGGTATTTTCGATACAAGTACTGGTTATCACCAAGCTTATCAAACTTAAAAAGTAAAGGAGATAACAATTATTATAATATTAAGATAATAAAACTATACAAAAAATTGTATATAATATTTTATTATATTTGTAGTTTACTGTTCATTTGATTCACTTATTAATATACAGGATAATAATAATAATAATAATAATAACAACCACAAAATATGTCTATGTAAACATTTATATTATATAAACATTTATATCGTAACCAACAATTATGTAACAATCGATATTGAAGGGTTACATCATGTTGTATTGAGTGCTATTATATGGTTGCCAAGAATACGAGTCATACATGCTCTAATAGATCGTATTAAGGCCCGTTAAGGCCTTTATTAGGTAACTTTGGATGTTGAAGGGTAATATCATGTCATGTTGAGTAATCTTGTATTGTAATGGACACTAACAGGTCATACAAGCCCTAATAGACCGTGTGGGCCTTGATATATCTTAATGGCCCAATTAAGGCCTTTATTATGTAATATTCGACGTTGAAGGGTTATATCACGTTGTATTGATTGATATTATATTGTAACGAATAATTACAAGTCATACATGCCCTAATAGACTATGTTAAGCCTCGATATATCTTAATGGCTCGTTCAGGCCTTTATTTTGAAACATTCGATGTTGAAGGGTTACAACACGTTGTATCGAGTGCTATTATATCATAACGAAGATTTACAGGTCACACATGCCCTAATAAACCATGTTGGGCCTTGATATATCTTAAAAGCCTATTAAGACCTTCATTATGTAACATTCGATGTTGAAGGATTACATGACGTTGTATTGAGTGCTATTACATCGTAGGAAAATACTACAAGTCGTATATGCCT
This sequence comes from Helianthus tuberosus, assembly GCA_030545235.1. Taxonomy (NCBI): domain Eukaryota; kingdom Viridiplantae; phylum Streptophyta; class Magnoliopsida; order Asterales; family Asteraceae; genus Helianthus; species Helianthus tuberosus. Next base: position 2,006,483 of record CM060375.1, on the reverse strand, counting down.
TAATAGAGCGTGTTGGGCCTTGATATATCTTAATGGTCCATTAAGGTCTTTATTATGTAACATTCGATGTTGGAGGGTTATACCATGTCATGTTGAGTGATCTTGTATCGTAATGGACAGTAACAAGTCATACAATCCTGAATAGACCACGTGGGCCTTGATAAATCTTAATGGCCCAATTAATGCCTTTAAAATGTAATATTCGACGTTGAAGGGTTATACCACATTGTATTGGGTGATATTATATCGTAACGAACAATTACAAGTCATACATGCCCTAATAGACTATGTTAAGCCTCGATATATCTTAATGAATCGTTCATGCCTTTATTATGAAACATTCGATGTTGAAGGGTTACAACACGTTGTATTGAGTACTATTATATCCTAACGAAGATTTACAAGTCATACATGCCCTAATAGACTGTGTTGGACCTTAATATATCTTAAAGGTCCGCTGAGACCTTTATTATGTAACATTCGATATTGAAGGTTACATCACATTGTATTGAGTGCTATTATATGGTTGCCAAGAATACGAGTCATACATGCTCTAATAGACCGTATTAAGGCCTGTATGGATTCCTACGATTTTTCTACGGAACTATTACATTCATTATTTTCCCACGGATTTTTGACGAATTGTTAAAAGGAAACGTATTTCGTAGGAATTGTGTCAGTATTTTCCTACACATTTCCTACAGATATATATAATTTTGTTTTAAAAATAACATATATGTGTATTCCAAAAAAAAATTATCCATTCCGTGAGTAATCTGTCGGAATTTCCAACGCACTTCCTACGGAATTAATTTAGAAATAACATATATTTTTTATTAAATAATAAAACTTTATATTTTAGTATCATAAATTTTATTTTATATAAATATTTTTTATGATAAACTGAATTCCTACTACAACAACAACAACCATACCCAGTATATCCCACAGATAGCAGAGCTATTTATAGGGTCTGGGGAGGGTGGGATGTAGACAGACCTTGCCTCTATCCATATGGATAGAGAGGCTGCTTCCAGAGAGACCCTCGGCTCGAAAGCGAACAGCAAACCAACATATCAGGTCAAAGAATGCATGAATAAGAAGTCGCCCATACTAAGATAAGAGTGGGACAATATAATGTGAATCATGTATAATGGCATGCAACATCATTTTGAGCGTAAACATAATGTAAATCATGTATAATAGCATACAACATCATAGACACACAAGAAGGGCAATCATCGGAGAAGTCCCTTAAAGAAAAGGAAAAGCCTACGTCCATGAAAAACACCTAAAACCTTTCTACAATATCCTCTAGAAGTCCTTAACCTTAATCCTACGCCTCCACGAAGTCCTATCTTGGACCATGTCCTCAGAAAGATGCAACTCTAGTAAATCATGCCTAATCTGCTCATCCCATGTCAGTTTGGGTCTGCCTCTTCCTCTCCTCCCCTCCACAGTAAGAGTTTCCACTACTCTAACCGGTGCCGTCGCTTCCCTCCGCTTTACATGCCCAAACCATCTCAATCTCCACTCCTTAATCTTCTCCGATATACTAGCCACTCTTAGTCTATCCCTAAAAACCTCATTTCTTATCCGATCTAACCTCGTGTGTCCACACATCCACCTCAGCATCCTCATTTCTGCTACCTCCATCTTGCGCGCTTGTGTCTTCTTGGTAGCCCAACAGTCTGTTCCATATAGCATAGCTGGCCTAACTGCTACCCTGTAAAATTTCCCTTTTAGTTTAGTTGGGAACCTCCTATCGCACAATACCCCACTGGCTGCCCTCCATCTACACCAGCCGGCCTGTATGCGATGAGTTACATCACTATCTATGTCACCATCTCTTTGTACAAACGACCCCAGATACTTAAATCTGGTTACCTGCGGGACCAATTGATCCTCAATGGTGATTTGGGTTTCATCGTCAATGGCTACACCGCTGAAATCACAGTGTAGATATTCAGTCTTAGATCGACTAAACCTAAGGCCCTTGCCTTCTAAAGCTACTCGCCACTCCTCTATCCTCGCGTTTAGGCACTGTTTAGTCTCTGCAATCAACACAATATCGTCTGCAAAAAGCATGCACCATGGGATTGGCTCCTGAATCAACTTGGACAACTCATCCAAGACAACCGCAAAAAGAAAAGGGCTCAACGCAGACCCCTGGTGGAGTCCTACCTCCACAGGAAAGAAGTTTGTATCTCCTACAGGCGCGCGGACACTAGTTTCCGTTCTATCGTACGTATCCTTAATTATGTCTATATACTTCCCTGGTAGCCCTCGGCCCTCCAAACTATCCCAAATCAGTTGCCGTGGGACAGTGTCATATGCCTTTTCCAGGTCGATAAACACCATATGTAAATCTTGCTTCTTTGCTCTATATTTTTCCATCAGCCTCCTTAGAATACTAATGATTAAAATGAAAACAGATTTCGTAGGAATTACGTCAGTATTTTTCTACACATTTCCTACGGATATATATATATATATATATAAATGTGTTTTAAAAATAACATATATGTGTATTACAAAAAATTATCAATTCCGTGAGTAATCTGTCGGAATTTCCAACACACATCCTACGTAATCAATTTAGAAATAACATATATTTTTTTAAATAATAAAATTTATATTTTAATATCATTAATTTTGTTTATTATGAATATTTTTTTACGATAAATTGGATTCTTACGCATTTCCTACTAATCGTTAAAATAAAAACGAATTCCGTCGGAATTCCGTCAAAAATTTCCGACACATTTCTTACGCACACCGATTCCTACGAATTTCCGACTAATAGTTAAAATGAAAACGAATTCCGTGGGAAATCTCTGACACTTTTCCTACGCATAACAATTTGTGGCTTTTTTGTCGCTTTTTTTGTCACAAAACTAAAACCCTTTCTTGTTCGTAGGAATTTCGTGGGAAAAGTGTCAGCATTTTCGTTCGTAGGAAATGTGTATGAAATTTTGGTAGGAATAGTTGTAGTTTTCTAGTAGTGATGGGAGAACACCTCTGGGAGGGATTCGAACTTGGGGTGAGGGGTTTAAACAGCATATGCTGGCCCTTTGGAGTAAACTGGAAATCCAGTTGATCTACCGTTCATAAAAAAAAAAGGTAGAGGCTTTGTGCCTCTTGGGTAGAGACCGTGGTTCAATTCCTAACATAGGGTAAAATTTGATGTAACTTAAGAGTAGTGAGTGTTATGTAACAGTTGCCGTTCAAAAAAACAAATTTAGCATTTTACACTTGATTAATGTAATAAAGGGGATTGTGTATTGAAATTATAGTAAAATGTTTTCTATGTATAAAGGAATTTTTTTTTACAAAATAAAATAATAAACTCACTTTGAGTATTTTCAAGGAAAAATTGCAGTAACTTCGTGAATCTATATAGGGCATTTAAGCTTAAAAATACTCTTTAATTATCAATTCCACCATTTTGTGTAAGTAGATATGAAACAAGCAGATCTTAGTCTACAATAGAATTAACAAACTTATCAAGGTTGGACTTGGTCTACAAAATCAAAGAACTTATCACAACTTGTTCATGTACAAAAGTGAAAAATTGAAACATTGCGACTATGCCCTACATGTGAAAACCGACACTTGATCACACACCATACATGTTATATCTTGTTCAGGGGTGCGTAAACGCAATGGTCTTGTCTTGTATGATTTACGATAGTCCAGACAAGTAGCTTTATCACAGTCATTAGATAGCAACAAAAAGTTTATAACGTTTGTATTTTAGTCATATATGATCATAACGAGAAGAATTCATTTGTCGACATCAATTGTTACATTTCGATCAACTCTTATTTGATTTTATCTTATATATGGCGTAATTGTTTATTTATGACGTGAGTAAAGACAAAGCACAACAATATTTATATCATTCGTGGGTGCGGGTAAATTAAACTTTTTAAGGCCAGAATTGTATGATTGTATCTTTCAAACTATGGATTGTACATATTTGTATATATGTTTGTGAGTGGCTTTTTATACCCATTTTCTAACATGTGGGGGTTGTCCTCCCTCCTCAAAAACTAACAGCTACAACCCAATTCAATCATGCAAAAGTCCATAATATTTGCTTGTGTTGTCACATCCATGTGTTGGTTTCTAGTATGTATGCATCTCATTCAAAGTTGTATATATTGTTTTATTAAAGTGGGTATATAATATGCTTGTATTTGTCATATTAAAAGAGAATTAACAGAGCCTATTTTGTTTTTACATGTTTCCCACATATTATAAAGAGAGAAGTTAAATTCAATGTATCTAATGCAAATACTTAGACAAACAGACAAGCTCTATGCTTAGACATCATTTGCATGTGATGATTTTAGGTTTTTTTTTTTTTTTTTAGGTATTAATGGAAACCCTAATGTTGTTGATTTGCATAACTCCTCCATGTCCCTTACCTTTTTCTATTTAAGGTTGTCTTCAAAGGATCTAAAGTCTAAACTATACTCTTATTAGTCAAGTCTAATATCATAAATTACTCCAAATATCCATATCTTTGACATTTCTCATATTATGTCAAATCTTCAACTTTAATGTCTTTTTGACATTTTGTTTGTAGAGATCATATTAAAGACTACTTATTTTAAAAGACAGGAAAATTACTAAAGCAATTATATGTATATAGACAAAATACAATCCTTAAAAGTAAAATAAATATGTAACGAAAGTGTATTTTAAATCAATATTTAAATTATTGCTAACGAAATTAAACTTCGATTTAAGTTGGATTTGTTTTATTCTTGTATCTTTTAGTATTAATGTAAGGGGCGGAGGTGGCTTTAGGACATGGTAACACTCGTTACCTCTCAACTTTTCCAATGAAGTGTAATTTTTTCATTATTATTATTAACATTGTATGTATTACGCTACATCTGAAATTATATTATGCTACCCCTAAATATTTTATAAGCCCAACACCCTCACGGCCTCACCCTCTCAAAGTTTTGTTAAAAGCCCACTATTTAATTTATAACTTAAAAGCCCAATTAAAATGAAATATTAAAGCCCAAAAACTTATTGACTTGATTTTTAACAAAAAAAATAAGAACACAACGGCCAGCCAACCACTCTTCCATCCACTCTAGGGTTGTTTAAAAAGCTCGCGGCTTGGAGCTTCCTCGGAAAAAGCTCGCTCAACATGGCTCGTTTGAAACTAAGACGAGCCGACTCAGGTCGGTTAAAATGGAAACATAGCTCGGCTCGTAATGAGCCAGATTGGCTTGATTTGGCTCGCTTGTTAGCTCGAATTATTTTACTTTATATATTTATTTTTTATATACATATAATATTTTATAAGAAATTGATTATCATTTGCATTTATTTAGGAGTGCAATTGGATATCGATTTTATATTTAGAGGTTAATTACCATGCTAATGAGCTTTTATTATATTTCGTTGAATTTAAAATTATTTTTTGTTTGGATAAACTTGATTTTTGCTTGTGATATATAATAGGTTGAAACTATTTTGGATATATTATCTTAAACTATTGAACACTATTTTAGACAGTTGAATTCTGAAAGCTACATATTAAATTTCTTTTTTACATCCGAGCATAACCAAGTCGAGCCAAGCTAGCTCGGTTAAAAACCAAGCCGAGCTCGAACTTGTCTTGGCTCGGTTTGGTTCGGCAGATAAACAACCCTACTCCACTCCAATTCCAGATGACGATGTAATGGATTGATTTCATGCTTTCAAATGGCGAAGAGGAGAAATTTATTAGGTAAATGTTTAGTTTATTTATTATTGTATGAATGTATGATAAAATATTTAAACATTACCCCCGAACTTTTGTTCTAAATCAACCACTGTGTGTGATTCAAATCAACCCGAGAATCTAAACAATTTATTAACTATTAGGTGAATTAATTAAGCTATTCCATGCAGGGGCGGAACCAGAGGCTGGGGGAGGGGTCAAGTGGGTCCACTGATCCCCCGACCATGGGAATTTATTGCATTTTTATATATACAATCTGAGATTTCTTTAGAAAAGAAAAGATGTTGACCCTTTAGTTGTAGCTGGCAGAGAAGATAGTCTTATGATGACCATCTGATAAAAAGCCTCTAGTTCTGTCGATGATTCCATAGCATGTAGAACCAAGTTCTAGATTTTGTAATCGATTTCACTGTGAGTTTATGATGCTTATCTCGAGGCTCGTCGACAAACTAGAACATCATATAAAGTGTTAATGTCGTTTAAAAATAAATAAATAAATAAAGTGTTACTATATTATTATATATGTTGTCAGATTAAATATATTAATTAATTTAATTATGTGGCCATTATAACCATTTCAATAATAAGAGATCAAAATATTAAATTATACATTATTATATATTAGTTGGTAATTGTTGATGGAATATAGTACCCTTATTAACTAATAAGGGGTTTCCCCTTGAGTATATTTAAGGATATCATTTAGAGAGAATAAGGGTTACACAGTATAACTTCACAAGCTAATTTGTCCCTCTCTCTCTACACATTCACGAGTTCATCAAGAAATCTTAATACCATCAGTAACATACACCTAATCGTAAACTCGACTAATCTAACTATGATTTCTTCTACCTCAATGCCTGCATCAGTTACTAGACTTAATGTTGTAACAGGTGCACATTATTTCATGTTTTCCATTACATACGTATAGAACTTATCAACATGTGGTATTAGAGCAGATGATGCTCAATCAGTTCTGTATATTTTCCCTTAAATTCTGGAATTAAAATTGGAAAACAAAATATGATGAAAAACTTTTTACAATGATTCACGTTTTTGTTTTTGTTTTAATTGGTGTTCACATTTTTCTGAATAAAATCTGGATGATTTTATGTTAATTGAAAATCGGGTTATGTTCTTATTAAAACCGAAATCTTATAAAATTTCAAAATCTGTAATTAAATAAGTTTAAGGTTTTTTTAGAAAAAAAAAACAGTTTAGTGATTCTTCGAAGATGTTCACCCTAAAATTCAAAAGAGTACCCTTATTTTGGAATAGATGAGGATTAAGATGTGTTTTCGGAATTAGAATTATCTTGAAAGATTATTTCAAAATCTAACAATTAATAGATATAATTATTTTTAAAATCTAATAGGATCTTTAGATATACTTAAAATTTTAAAACCAGAAAAGATACATCTATATTCATTAAATTTTGAAATCCAAATCTTATCGGGTTTTAGTTTTCGATTATCAGTTTACAAGTTAATTTTACGGGTTTAAAGTTTACATTTTATGTTTTCGAATTCTAATTTGTGAGTTCAATAAGTACTGAGAACGGCTTTCTCGAGAATTCATTTTTTACTCGAGAACTATTTTTCTTAAGAACCCTTATTTTCTCGAGAACTCGTGTTTAATCGAGAACTCAATTCCCGTAAACTTGATCCACGCTAATATGCGGTTTGCTATTAATTAACTTAAATGGTTTTGTAAATATTTATATACATTATTTTTTTTACAAAACTAAATAGCTAAACTTGAATGAGGTTTTGATGTTAAGCTTCTTCCCAAATGTGATGTGTTATATTTGTTTTATCATTCAATTCTAACTAAAAGCTTTGTTAGTTGTGCCAAATATACATGAATGTTTCACTTATGCGCAAAGGTGATGTGTTACATTCATGTCTAGCCGAACCGACTTGTGCCTCATTAAAATAGTTGTTTCACTTATGCCCAATCGTGACGTGTTACAATTGTTTTTCACACATACCTAAACGATTTTACTTCTACCCAAAGGTGATTTGTTTTTGTTTAAGTATAACTTTTAATTAACTTATGCATATGCCTGCCTTAGAACTTTTAATTAACTTCAACCTAAAGGTAATCTGTTTTTGTGCCTAACATACATGAATTGTCACAACTTCATAATTAAAATGCTCTTTACCTATGTCTGCCTTAGTTTAATTTCCCATTAGATCACACTAAAACTTCTAGTTCAGTATCTTAACATTCTCATCTAAATTTGCACTCTCAGCTCCCAATTGCGGGATTCCACCAGACTGGTGATAACTGTGTTGATTGGAAGGACTCTCTCATGCTTACTCTTGTTTTGCTGGATTTTGATTACGCACTAAAGAGCCTGAACCTGCAGCACTTACTACTGAAAGCACACCTCAGCAGCAGATAACTTTCGAAAAATGGATGAGGTGTAATCGCGTATCTCTTATATTTTAAATTAATATAGCTTACAAAATATGTTTATCAGTTAAATTATTTTATAAAAAACTATATACAAACGTAGTTTTAATTATTAATTAAAATAAAATCCGCGTGAGGATTTTCATATACCTAAAGTCGGTGTCAACTATGGTGTGCACGGTTCGGTTTTCGATTATTGAAAATTGTTCAGGTTCGGTTTTTTCGGGGTTTAGCAACGATTCAGTTTGGTTTTTAGAACAAAATTATGTAACATTGAAAAATAAAAAGTATATAATCCAAGATTTAATAATCTTTCTTAGATGTTTACATTTAAGTTATTATGTTAACCTTTTTAATTAAGATCTTTCACATAAACCTAACTTCTAATCTGTTTTTTATGTTTCTTCAAAGTTTTTTATTAAGAAATTTTCTTTTATAATACTTTGAAAAATTATTTATTTTTATGCTAAGTTTTTGTTATTTCTTGTAGGCAATGAATAAATCATTTCAAAGATGAATAAACATGTTAATGTTTGTATTATAAATACTTAACATTTAAGAATAAAACTAATAATTCCTCAATTAATATATAACAAAATGATTTGAAAAATGATTTTTTAGGTTATTCGGTTCAGTTTTTTTCGGGGGTTTTCATAAAAGGCAAAACCGTTACCGAACCGTAAAATTTCAGTTCGGTTTTTTGTGCGATTTGTTTTTTTTTTTTTTTAGTTTGGTTTTTTTTTTTTTTCTGCCCACCTCAACCACTATAAATCCTCTCTCACAGCCAATCAAAATGAATCTCAGAAATATAATTCTGTGGTATGAGGAAGATTCTGTTCAAGGTACTTTCCTTGAAAATTAATCATGTTTTTCTCGTTGGGTTTTAAGGAGGGGGTGTTTGGTTGGGTGAAACGTTAAAAAGCTGGTTTTTAATCGACTAACCCATGACTCGAAAAGTTATAGTCGATCGACAGGGGATTAGAGATTTCTTTTGTTTTTATTTAAAATTAAATCATTATACCAAGTAATAATTTATTTACAGAAACAAAAAGAGATTTGGCCAAAGTCAAATGCCACGGTTTTGACTTTTCGTGGGTGAACAGTGACAATTTATTTTTTGGGGGTGTCATATGAGAATGTTAACCATACTTTTAAAGGGTGTGACCTGAATAATACACTAATTTCCCTAGTAGGTTGTAGGACTTTGGTTGAAGATTAATGAAACTCATAGTCATTTTTTTTGAACGGCAAACTCACTTTATATATATATATATATATATATATATATATATATAAAGAGCCAGCAAGAAGAAACTAGAAACAACAAACAACCCAAAAAAAACAAAGCAACGGATTACATAATATCACTAATATCAAAAACCTTCCATTTATCCCACTTTGGCGGCTTGAGCTTCGATCTGTTGCAAATCCAAAGAAAAGCATCCTCCTTTGTCTAATCCACCAGCTTGCTAACGGAAATAAAAACGTTATTAAAAGTCTTCTCGTTCCTGGCAATCTACAACCTCCAAGTAGTTGCAAAGGCAGCCGTATACACAATCTTCTTCCAAACCTTATCACCCGGATTCTGGGTAATATGAGCCAAAAGATCATTAAAGGTGTTGCAATTGGCAAAATTAATCCAAAGCTAGGCAAGAATATTCCACCGAACACATTTTTCCCAAAGACAATTGACAAAAATATGATCCGGTTCTTCGTCTAACAAACCACATCGGGGGCATAATCTATCGCCGAGAGGAACACCCCTATGAATCAGCCCGACTTTAGAAGCGATCTTGCCCATTAAAGCCCTCCACAACAGAAAATTCGCTTTAGGAGTAGCCCAATTATTCCACCCAAAGACAAAATTACAATCATTGTCCCCGGCCGAGACTTCTTCGATATCCATACGCACTTGTTTAACCGAGAAAGGCCCACCCGGGTCACTCCTCCATTTCCACGAGTTACCATCGGCCACCAGGTTGTCTTTCAGGTTAATTCCGATTTTAGCCATAGCCCCATCGATTGAGCCAATGTCTTTCCAAACCCCATTGATAGATTTTTTAATAGGAATGATCGAATCAGAGCCAGAGCCAAGATTACCTCCATGAATAGCCACAATCACCTTTGCCCAAAAAAGATTTGGGTTCTCTTTGAGTCTCCACCACCACATGGTTAACATGGTGTAATTAAAACTTTGGATACCGCCTAAACCTATACCTCCGGCTTTCCTGGCTCTTAACAAAATATCCCACCGAATCCACCTAAGTTTGTGACCAGTGATCGACTTGCCCCAAACGAACTCCCTCCTAATTTTCTCCAATTTTTTTATGGCTGCAAAAAGAGAAAGAAAATAAGACGGTAAACTTCCAAGCACCGATTTAGCTAACGTCACTTGACCCACAAACGAGAGGTATTTAGCTTTCCATTTGGATAGTCTCGAAGAAAAACTATCAAGCACCGGTTTCCAAAACTTAGCTCTCTTCATATTCGCTTCAATGGGGATACCCAAGTAAGTGAAAGGGAAAGAGCCAACTTCACACGTGGCAATACCAGCGAGACGGGCCACTTCGTTATCCTTTACTCCAATGCCAAAAACTTTGCTTTTACTACGGTTGACCTTGAGCCAGACACTAGATATAGCCATCTTAATAATCGATTTAAAGCGATCATATTCTTTTCCGACCATGACCCAATAAAAACCACGTCATCCGTATAACAAAGATGCGAGATCATTGGGCCACCATTTGGGAGCTTGCAACCATGAAAGAGGCCCAACTCGCACGCCCAATTTATGAAGAGACTAACAATTTCCATCGCTATGATGAACAAGAATGGATACAAAGGGTCGCATTGTCTCAACCCTCTCTTAAACTTAAATTCCTTAGTTGGCAACCCGTTCATAAGCACCGACCCCATTCCAGAATCCAGACAACCCTTAATCCAAGAGATCCATTTAGAAGGGAACCCCATTTTATCCATCATTCGCAATAAAAATTTCCAATTAATGGAATCATAAGTTTTTTCAAAATCCACCTTAAACAGGAGCAACTTAGTCTTAGATTTTTTTGCCCAAGCGACGGTTTCGCTCAAGATAAGCGGACTATCCAGGATGTTCCGTCCTTCGATAAAGGCCGATTGGGTAGGAGATGAGATTTCACTAATCACATGCTTCAACCTGTTAGCCACCACCTTAGCAAGGATTTTATATACCGACCCGACAAGCGAGATCGGCCAAAAGTTAGAAATAACTTGAGGATCTTTCATTTTAGGGATAAGGGCAACAAAGGAAGAATTGCATCTGACACTAATATTACCGCACGAATGGAATTCGTTGAACACCTCCATAAGTTTATCTCTGAATTTGACCCAAAAGACTTTAAAAAATCTCAACGAAAACCCATCCGGGCCTGGTGCTTTCCCACCGTCACAACTTCTTAAGGCCGAGAGCACCTCCGCTTCCGAAAACCTATCATACAACACTGAACCACTGTGGGCCGAAAGGTAAGGCAAACTGTCACACCCTGACTTTTGCGGAAGCGTATGATGTGTGACTTGCTCAATATCATTGCATTCAATTATAATAAACATCTATATGATTAAAATAAGATGTTCATCCATTTATAAGATTGAAATGTTACTAACACAAGTCATTTAAGTTTCAACCAAACCCTCAAGTTATGATACAAAACAAAAGTGGATGACATCTAAACTTGAAATTTACGTCTTGAAAATAACTCCAGCGCCCAAGATCCAACTTGTTTCCTGAAATACATGTGAGTTTTGGAAAATCGTCAACATAATGTTGGTGTGAATTCATGGAGTTTTTGTATTGAATGTTTATATACTTGAATGAAAACATGGTATGTAATTGTACTGAAACATGTACTTCTGTAAATGTAAGGAAATCGAGATCGCTAATGGTTTACAAGGCCATTAACATGTGACACGACATAGGAAGCCACCAAACCTAGGCATTTTTGTCGAGATCGACTGAGACACAAAAGCACTCATTAGTAGAAGTAGACCAAGAGTGGGGCTGCCTGAAACCCATTAGATCTAACCCTTCTGTTCCGCGGTCTAAATGTATACGTTGACTAATGGTGCTTATGGTACCCTATTCGTGACATGATCTAAAGTAGCATTCCTTAGTTTTTGTATCCAACATACCATAACACATGTATTTTCCCCAAGTTTAGAAAACAAGTAAAATTTTAAAAGTGGGGACATGAACTCACAACTTTGCGTATCATGCGCCGTAAACTTCACCGGTTGGTTTCGTAGCGTCGTGACCTATACGTGTTCTATTAATGTTTGTCACTATACTTGTATCCCACAAGTGCAAGTCACCATCTTAGCTTATGTATTTGTTCTTTATACGTTCATGTAGACTTTTCGAGGTAATAAGTTGTTAAAAATAATTTATATTTTTAACTTTTCAAGTGAGTTACTTATATTATTTTCCCAAAAATAAATATAAGTATTTTGTGAAACAATATTCTCAATATTATTTTTGTACAAGTATTCTTAGGAAAGTATACTTGTATTTTATGTAAATACTTGCGTATTTTGTATTTTTATCCAAAAATCAATACTTTGATTTTTATTACTTTCCGGAATTATATTTCTTAAAGAAAATAATATATTTTTAAGATTTGTATGAAATATATATATTTTGTCATGTTATAAAATATATATAATCATTCTCGTTATCCACCCGATTTTTGTATAAATTCCAATACTTGGTAAAGGTTATATATGTTTGTCCAAAAATATATTTTTAAGCCCAAAGTGTTCAAATTCAATAATATGTTAAGTAATATATTTTCTTAAATATATTTTCTTGTATTTGTCCATGTATTTCCTTGTGAGGTATTTTGTATGCTTGTAAACTTATGTATTCTCATGTATTTGTATGTGTATTTTTGTATTCATACTCTTTGGGAGTATTTAGTGTATTTTTAAGTCCTAATACACTACTACATATAATACACATAATATACACTTAGCACAAAATGTGGTGATCACTAAATATATATATTTTCTCTAAAAATATACATACTTTATATTAATTTTAACTTGAAGAAATCACCATTTCTTGACTTGTAATTTTACACAAAAATTAGGAAAACCTTGGTAAATATTTTTAGGTGAATTTTTAGGGAATAAGTTTCACCAAACTTATATTTTTCTAAGTGTCAAAATTTTATAAAAATTTTGACATAGTTTCCCCTAAAAATGAAGGTTTCCCATGTTTCCAAAACATGTGTTTATTTTCTTTTCAACACAAAAATCAATTTTCAACAATAATCATCATCAACATACGCTAATTTTTCCATATGAAACATCATGGTGAACTTGTTTCTTGTTAAAAATGTGTAGTCTTTTAGATCTACACTTTACATAAGATGATCTTTCCAAAAATAAGTGTTCTTGAGTATGTTAACAAACTTTTTATGAAACTTTATTTCATTAACCAACTCATCCATGAGTTTAATGATCTTTAAAGTTTGTAAATCATGTTCTAAAACCATTTTTTTGTTTATTAGAAAGATCATTATTTTTAACATCATGTTTAACCATGGATCTTTCAAGGTCCATGATTAATATCTTTAGATCTTTCGATAACAAGCTTTATGTTAAATTTTTGACAAACTTTCCATGAGTTTTAGTTTCAAAAATTAGTTCTACACACACTTTATCACTTCAAGATTACAAGATTATGCATATAAATTCTTATTTCAAGTTCACATCATGCTTCATATGTTCATCTTCAAGTTTAACCATGGATCTTTCAAGATCCATGCTTAAACTTGTTAGATCCAAGCTTTAACATACTTGATCTAAGCATAAACACAAGATATAACATTAACATCATTACATACACCAAAAATTCATGTAATCACTTATTTTCTTGATGAATATGTTAGATCTTCTAATTTTTAACATTAGAAGTTAAGTTGTTTAGATGGTGAAACTTGTACATAACATAAACATTACTTAAATTAGTGATCAAGAAGCTTACTACTAGCTCTAATGGCTAGGGAAGTGGCACAAAAATGAAGATGATGAACAAGGAAGAAAATGAGAGGTTAAAAGCTCCACAAGGTGGTCCTTCAAGTTCTAGCACCATACACCTTCTTAAATGGCCTTCATACACCTCCTAGTGACCTTGGATCATGAGATTGGAGCTTGAAAATGGATGTGTATTTGTGTGTGGGTTGAGCTGAGACCAAGAGGGTGTTGGGAGGTAGAAGATGAAGTGAATATGTGTTAATGGACAAAGTGTAGTTACTTGTGGTTTTATAAAGAAAATTCCAACATGTGATCTACTTTAGAGATTTTTGTATAAACTTAAGGGAACAAGATCTAATAAAATATTACAAAGCCATGTAGGACCCATAGGGGCCGGATTTGGTGAGGGAGGGGGGGGGTAAAATGTAAAATTTTGGAAGTTGAAGGTTTAAAGTGCAAATGATAAGGTTTAAGTAAGTTTAAGTGTGTTTAGGTGTTTTTATGATTTTTAAGGTGTTCTAGCATCAATACTAGTTTAATATCATAAAAACATTACTTCTAGTCAAATTTTGATGTCCCGGTTATTGTCCAGTTGTTCGGTTCGTTATGGTTCGTTAAAGTGCTGAATTGCACGGTTTCACGAGGTATGAAGCACCTTTTATGGCAGTTTCAATTCCCGACACTTTGTAAGTTATTTTGGACAATAAAACATAAATTCTACATGATATTAATGTGTTTAAAAGCTGATTTATGCAGAATTTTGCATTTAAAGTGAGTTTCGGGTGCTTTTTAGTGCATAGTTTGGCTTCCGAAAAGTTTATATGGTAACCCTTGTATCCACACTTGGGTTTTAATGTATTTTAGATGTTGGACCTACTCCTAGGCCCTAATTCTATTATCTGACTGATTTCTGCAGAACTGCTGACACAGTGTGTCTTGCCGGTGAGTTTACTAGTCTTTCTGACGCAACGCTAAAGTAATGCATAAAGCAATATTTGAAGTATAAAACGTGCATGAATTCACATGTATAGCATGAAATTAGACAATGCTGACATTTAAGCACATAATTGCAGATATTTAATAATAATTAGACTGTACGGAAATTATCGGTTTTGTGCCAGTTGTCACACAAACCATCCCTAATAAAATCGGGTCTTCGTCTAATTGGCTCCGCGAAGAGTTTCTTAAACCAAATCCTGATTTCATCTTTCAACTCCAACGAGTCCGTGACCAGCCTATCTTTAAACACCAATCCATTTATTCTATTTATAGCCGAATTAACCGCTATGATTTTATGAAATAAGGAACTGTTTTCGTCACCGAATTTAATCCATTTAGCCCGGGCCTTTTGTTGCAAATCTTTAGCCTTTAACAAATCCATTTTGTTTACTTTCACACGAAAATCGATTCTAGAATTTTTATCTTATTCGGACAACTTCCCGTTAATAGCTTTATTTTCAATAAATTCAATCTTGGCCTCCATCTCTTTAATATCCTTTGATTCTTTAGCTCTCACTTCCGATCTCCAACTTTTTATCTCCTGTTTTATTCTCTTTAGAATACCAGCCAAAATCAAGTCCTTATTACCAACTGCCCCACTATTCCCCAATCCCTTTTCAACGATCTTCGCTAACTTCGGATCTCCTAGCCAAGAATTAAAGAACTTGAATGGAATAGGACCGAAGTCGGTCACCACACAAGAAAGGGATATCGGGCAATGATCAGACAATCCCCTTTTATGCACCATTAGACTAGCATTTGGCCAATGGCTCAAGAAATCATCATTACCCAAGAATCTGTCTAACCTACTCATTTTGACCTCGCTATGTCCCGAAACGAATGTGAACTTACCTCCATTCATTGAATACTCCAACAGCTCGGCGTTGGATATGAAGCCATTGAAGGCATCGCTAGCACCTTGATCGAATCGAGAAATGATTCTTTCAGCCTCGGATCTCACCTCATTAAAATCTCCCAATAATAACCACATACCACTGTACTGAGCAATCAAACCCGATAAATCTTCCCACAAGGCTCTTCTCCGAACAGCATCGTTGGGTGCATGAATGTTTAGAATATTGATTCGATCGGCCACCCCCGAGATAAAACCAGACGTCATCAAAAATCTTTGATTTTTAGAGACCAGATCAACGACGAAGACATCTGGATTCCAAATGGAGAGCAGCCCTCCAGATCTGCCATCAGCATCAACCGAAGCGAACTCCAAGTTGGAATTGTCCCAGAACCGACAAGCAGCAAAAACATCTAACCCGGCTTGGTGAGATTCCTGAATACCAATAAAAGTAACCTTAACACTTCCTTTCAAACTTCTGACCCAATAACCATTCCGCAAATCGGAAACCCCATTCAAGTTAATAGAAAGAAAATTCATAGGTCACCAGTAGTCTCCATTTCCCCACTCACGATTTTTTTCACATGGTTCTCGAAACCCTTGACACCAATACCCAGGCCCGAACTCGAGGGTCCGGGCAACCTCGTTCTCGAATTCGGAATGATTCTCTTCTGCCAACGGGGTACAGTTCTCCCCCGCCCCCTGATCCAAGTCGACGTCGCCACCATGCTCCGGACTCCTTGTCGGTAATCGAACCCCTGAATTGACCCCTTCCTTATTCTGAAAATTTCTTTGATATTGAATGGGTCAAAATTATTCGAAATATCCGCCCCCTTATTCAGATCAGGAACAATAAAACTCTTGGCTTGTAAAATGGAATTTTCCTTTCTCTTGGGCCTGGTAGTGATGTAGTTGGGCCATGGAGAATTGGGCCTATTCTCCACCATAGGACTACCAAACTCCTTGGGCCCCTCACCTTCTCTCTCCTCTTGACTACCAACAGCCTTGGGACTCTGTTCCCCATCAGCCGCCTCCTCCTGCACGTGATTCTCCACATTGGAATACGACACGTTATTTGAATTCCACATGCAAGATGACTCCTCCATGCACCCATTCGAGTTGCATTTAGCAGCCGCCGGAGACTTTCCAAATTCCGTAGATATTCCCGGCGAGTCTGAATCCGATCCACCTAGGTCCAGGAAAGATGGGTACCACTGTCCCGATATTTCTTCCACCCACACCTGCAAAATCTGATCTTTCCACTTTAAGGTGAACTCCTCAGCCACCCTCTTCCCGGAATGGACTAAAATGACCAATCGATCTTCTGCCATGTTACCGTCATTGGCATCGACCTCTAATTTGACGAGGAGTCTTCCCCACCTTTCTCCAATTTTGTTGATTACGTGCCTGTCCCAGAGGGAAGCTGGGACTCCTAAAACCTTAACCCATGCAACTCTCTCGAAAATAGGTGGGATACCCTCCCAAACATAGAGTCTCGAGAACCACTGCTCCCAATCCTCCGCCCTCTGAAGCCGGAAATCTTTCGCCTCCGCTGGACTAAACAAGCAAAGCAAAACTTTTAAACCTCCCAGATATCTAAGCTCTATACCGGTCTCCATAAGCCCCGAGAGATGTTCCTTGAGATTGTTGAGAGTATCGATATCTTTAACCTCCCCCACCAATGACTTAAATTCCCAACGTTCTTTAGTTTCTGTGTTCATCGGAGGTAACTCGATGATGCCTTTATGACACGTAGGATTGACCACAGAACTGTGCGTCCTATGATCCCGGTTATGAATAGAGCTTTTACTAGAGTCATTAGCCAACTTAGGTTCCCGAACCCCTACATTGAGCCTGGAAAAGACCGAGACATGCGCCCCCGTCTTCTGGGCTTCTATCTTAGCTCCAAATCTGTCGAATTTGGCTAAGGTAACTTCTATCACCGCCCCATCGATCCGAACCTCCTTTAACGTATCTAACCAAGGCACCAGATCATTTACATTAGAAAGCTTTAAAAAACCGAATTTGTTGCCTGCTCTATCTTTCTTAACCGGAACGAAGACGTCTTCCAAGTTTTCCAGATGTTCGAAGGCCTTCCACAATGTCGAGCGACTGCACGAATATGGCAAATTGGAGATAAAAAAAGAAGTAGCGTTTCGAAGCCGGAATTCCCTGTTGGCAAAAGTTTTTTCCTGCCTAGCTTGTTTCCTGCTGGGAACAGTATTCCAACCACCCTCATATGAGTACCTATTACTATGTATCGCATGAACTGCTTGCTGTTTCAACTTCCTCAGATTGTTATAATCAGCCACCACTGGCCTCTCAGCGTAACCCCTTCTGGCCCCTCGATACATGATAGAAAAGAGAAACGGTACCACGGCTCTTTAAGAGGTTAATAGGATTCGAACCACTCTAGCTAAACTATCAAAGATAGCCGCGACCGGTATCAGACCTACTAAGCAATTAAGAAACCTGGTAACCCGCACGAATGAACGAAAGAGACACGAATGCGAGAAAAAGACACCAATACGGCCCCAGAAAGCAAATGGAGTCAGTAACAGAACAGATTAGGGAAAAAGGTAGACTGAAGGCTCCGAAAGTAACAGAGAACCACGTAACCTCGCTCACTAATCCACCCTGTACTTCATCGTCGAGCTCTTCCGGCGACTTTTGGCATTCCAGCAGAGAGAAAAGAATTTCCGGTTGGGATTTTGAGCAGGTGAAAGGTCCAATGAAACTCAGTCATATATTTTATCTTAATTTCTCTATTATTGCATCGATTTCTCATTTTTTTTGTTAGGTGCTAACATGCAGTCATCGCCATCACATTCCAATTTAAGGTAAGTTACTTTTTCACCTATGTTTTTTTTTTGTTGGAACGAAGACTTTCTATGTGTTTGGCCACGACACTCCTCAAATTTGAGAGCCACGTTGCCTCACTCCGTCAAGACTATGTTATCTTAATCGGGCCCACGTTGGTTTCCGAGTTTGGCTTGGGCGATTCCCTGGGAAACTATATCGCCGGCTGCCACTTGACAGACCTTTGTGTCACCACAAGAGCAGAACTCTCTGGCATAACACACGGTGAGACAAAAACCCTGATAGGCTCGTGATTCGATTTGACAACCTCGCACAAGGCATGGCTCAAATCATTCATTGCCTTAATCCACCAAAAATGATACAAATAGGATCAAACTTGACTCTCCACTGGAGAATCCAAGCTTACTAACACTAGGCCACAAGTGGGGATATAGAGTTTCCCTTTTTAGTTCCTGTGATGTTGACATGTTTGTATTTCAGCATTTAGGTACTATACGCTCTATCTTTGCATCACATTATGTTCATGGGGGCATTGGCCGGTATTCGAACTCAAATGACAACCAAAAATCAATCTGCTTTTGAACTTAACGGAAATGGGTTGTTTATGATCATCGCCATTGTTGTGTTTTTGTAGTTGAAGTCACATCCGGGATTTTGTTTTGTACAAAGCTCCCGTCTATGAGGCGTAACATTCTGAAATTTATTGATATCTTCTCGGCGTACATTGTTCCTTTGTCGCTTATGATGGTGTCAGATCAGTCCCACAAACTTAACTGGATGCCATATTTGCTCCTAGCGTACGGAGCTGCATATTTTGCGTGTTCAATTGATGATGATGATGACTATGTCAAGAATCTCAACAAGAGTTCAGCCGTTTTTGTGTTTACTTACTTGGGACGTTTTCTTGTACCGCTCTTGCTTGTGTTGGTGTTATATGTCCCCAAAAACATAAACTGGATTGTGGATTCAGTCCTATATTTATCCCTTTGGATAGAGGTTACACATTTCCTTATCTTCTTCTTCAACAAGTTGGTGATTAACAAGAAAAGAACAACAAAACTTGGAAGCCCAACTTAACAAGTGATCCAACACAACAAGAACAACAATCATCCTTGAGTTAATTACTTGCGCTTTTTTATTTTAGGACGTTTTGATCGTTTAGATGTTTCAAACCATGTTAGTTTCAGTGATTTTAATCTATACTTATCCACATAGTCAGTTCCAAAAACCCTTACGTATTTTTATACTTCTATAGTTCAATGGCATATTTATTGGATATCAAGAACACCCAAGAACAATTTTCATATTGAAAACAATGGATTTGCATGTTGTCATTCAAATAAAGAAAAGAGTTAATTACTGTTTTCGTCCCCGTGGTTTGTCAAAAATCATTATTTCAATCCATTAGTTTAAAAATTGCGATTTCAGTCCCTATGGTTTCACTTTTGTAACCATTTCAGCCCACCTCGTAACCATTTCAGTCCCTGTACTTAACAGAATAATGGATTGAAATGGTTACGAAAGTGAAACCACAGGGACTGAAATGGTTACGAAAGTGAAACCACAAGGACTGAAATCACAATTTTTAAACTAATGGACTGAAATAGTGATTTTTGACGAACCACAAGAACGAAAACAGTAATTAACTCTAAAGAAAAAAAAGGAGTACGAATTTGAGTGGATTAATCAGTGTGAATAATGGATTAATCTTGGTAGTTTTCTTTCAATACATAATACAAGTATAAATCGATCAAATTTTGGCGGTTTGGAAGGTAGTTAACGGTGGTTGGTTTTTTGCGGCAAAAACCGTTGAAAAAAATAAATAAGTTTACTAAGTTTGATAATATTCGACAAGCTGTTACAGTTTGGGTCTGGTTGTGTTTTTTAGGCCGAGAGAAAGCTACTTAAATTAGTCATCATTTGTGTATGTTAGCCTGGATTGGCCCAAGCCCAAAACCATGTCAAGAGACCTGTAACCATAAGTCAACCCAAAGTAGCTGATACCCATTATAAACTTTTCTAGGTCCAAAGGGTATATTTTCTCAATGAAAAAAAAAAAAAAAAAAACTTTCGTTTATTTTTTTAAATGGAAATATATTAGGAGTTTACAGTTTCGTTTATTTAAATGACAGTGATACCACCTCTTCAAAATAGCGATTTGGATCGATATCAATAACATATATTATAGGGATGCAAATTGTACTTTACTTTTTATAATATTTAGAATAAAAGAATTACTAGGTTTTTCTATTCAAAAGGGGGTGGCGGCGCAACTTGTTGCCCGACTACCTGCCATTGCTTTGTAATTGTCTTTTTTTCGTGTGGAATGAAGAGAAAGGGTTTTTTTTTTTTTTTTAAATATATATATATATATATATATATATATATATATATATATATATATATATATATATATATGGTAGGGATATGGTAAAAAGTGTTTAAAATGTGAGAAGGGTAAGAAGTGTTTTAAACCATTGGATATTTGATCTAATGGTTGAGATCAATAGGGTATAAAATGTAAATTGTGTTTTAATTAGAAGGACCTTATGTAAAATTGAAGGGCAATAGTGTCTTTTCCAATGTTTCAAATATGGTAACCGCCATCAATCTCCTAAAAACTAGCTATTCAAATTTAATTGCTAAATTATCTCGATCCTAAATTCTAAAAATAGAAAAATATGTAACTGCTGCAAAGAAACGTATAACACTATACATCCATCATATAACACTATACATCCATCATAGGCATGCTACCAGAAAAACATAACACTATATAACACTATGCATCCATCATATAACACTATATAACCAAAGAACACTATATAACACCATGTAACACTATTATAACACCATATAACACCAAGTAACACTATATAACACTATAAAAAATATATAACACTATGCAGTTCTGAATGGTTGTTGCACTACAGAATTATATAACACTACACACATTCGTAGATTAATTCCTAAAATCGAATTCCTATAATAAAGGGTGGAAGTTATTTTGGGCAGTTATCTTTAAATCAATTAATTGAAAGAAAATAGAAAATTACTAATTCACCCTTTTGAATTAATTTAGATATAGGACACTTGTCATCACCACATTATTTCTTACCCTTCTCACACTTTGGGCACTTTTTACAGGATCCTTTACCTATATATATATATCTTTAAAAATCTTGTTTATTACATGGGTTGAATAAATGTAATTTTATATATTAAATAATAAAAAATTATATATTTAATAACCCCGTGTATTGTACGGGTTGAGTAAATTTAATTTTATATATTAAATAATGAAATTAGCTACATTTTTAAGAACCTCATGTATTGTATTGGTTGAGCATATGTAATTTTATATACCAATCAATAAAAAGTTATATCTTTATATTATACGGATTGACTAAATCTAATTTCGTATACCACATAATAAAAAAAGTTATATTTTTAAAAACCCGGTGTATTACAGGAGTTGCATAAATGTAATTTTGTATAGTAAATAATAAAAACATTATATCTTTAAAAAACCTCGTTTATTACACGGGTTGAATGAATCTAATAAAAAATTATATCTTTAAAAAAACTAACGGATATACTCGATATATGATGGATGGGGTGATTGCGGTGATGGTTCTTATAAATGTCACGTAAACATAGTGAATACCGTATTTGAGTTGAGAGTTGAACACGAAAATAAAAGTATAAAACCAATAAACATTGATTAATGTTTTTGTTTACAACTTATAAACATTTTTAAAATTGGTTCTACCCTTAACTACTTTAGTTTAATAAAATAAATAAATCATTTACATTATATTAATTTATATTTAGTGTACGTCTTTTGTTAATTTCAGGATAAATAATTTTGAAATCTAATAAATATTTCAAAATATTATATTATCTCCTATAAGAATTGTTTAAATTTATATTAAATTTAATTTTATAATTATCTTTTAATTAATATTAATTATCTATAATTAAGTAGGAGAAAGGAAAAAAACTAAAAAATAGATAGATTCAATGAATGATATGTGTCCTCTCAATGGTTTCTTTTATTATAGACTAGCTTACAACCCCGTGTAATACACGGTTGAATGACAAAAAATGTAAATTATAAACTTGTATATAATCCTTATTAATGAAATAACTTATTTAGATAAAATAGTAAAACAAAATAACAGTTATATTTTCGTTACTTATACATGTGATTTGATACTTTATTAATTAGTAATTATTGTTTATATCCAAATAATATATTTTATCTTAACAAATATATATGGTTAGAGTAAAATGAAAACTTCTACGAGTTGTGAGAACTTAGAGAACTCAACCTTACAAAAGGTTTTTTGAATTTTTTATAGAGGGTGTGAATGAGCGGTTAGAGACTCAAGATGTTAAACTTTTTGATTTTGGATTCAAATGGTTAAAACCACTAAAACATAGGGACTCAAAAAGTAATTTACTATTAATTAAATTTGAAATTATACGTTTGATCTCCAACTATATTAAATAATATTATACTTATTATATTATTTGATACATTTATATTTGTTATAGATAATTATTAATTAAATTTGAATTTCGACATTTATCTCTAACTATATTAAATATTATTATTATTATTTGTATTAGATTAGATTAAATATTATTATTATTATTAGTATTATTAATAATTTTAATCAATTAAATGAGAGAATGACATATACCAAATAATAAAAAATATATCTTTAAAAACCTCGTTTATTACACGGGCTGAATAAATGTAATTTTATATACCAAATAAAACAATATATCTTTAAAAATCTCGTTGATTACATGAGTTGAATAAATGTAATTTTATAAATTAAACAATAAAAAAGTTATATCTTTAAGGACCTCGTGTATTGTATGGGTTAAGTAAATTTAATTTTATATAAATAATGAAAAAAAGTTACATTTTTAAGAACCTAATGTAGCACATGTAATTTTATGTACCAATCAATAAAAAGTTATATCTTGTTATATCTTTATAAACCCTGTGTATTATAAAACCTTTGGAATAAACTAACAAAATGACCCAAACCATAGAGACTAAAATGACATTTAACTCTTTACTTTATATTAATTTATATTTAGTGTATGTATTTTGTTAATTTCAAAATAAATAATTTTGACATCTAGTAAATATTTCAAAAACTATATTATATTCTATACGAATTGTTTAAATTTATATTAAATTTTATTTTATAATTATCTTTTAATTAATATTAATTATAATTAAGTAGGAGATAGAGATGATAAAACTAAAAAATAAATGGCTCCAATGAATGACATGTGGCCCTTCATTGGTTTCTTTTATTATATAGCAAGATAAGATTCGTATACCAATCAACATCTAAAAAAACAATTTAATAACATCTAATTCGTTTACATGAATTTTAATTTAGAAGATCAACTTCATAAATTATAACTCCATATATATCCATTTATACACAGTATATTGAATTGAACATGAACCTTACTTATGAAAAAAAAAATTATATAAATATCCAAAAGAATTGGTTTTCAATGAAATAGCATCTAATTACCATGCTTATAATCGATATTTTTTTTTCATAAAATAAGAGATAAGGGTAAACTAAATAAAAAAGTGTTAATTTGGTAAATAATAATATTAAGTATGAAAAGGTAGGAAATTACAAATGTAGACATCTTCAATGAATGACACGTGTCCAAAATCAGGTTTCTTTTATTATATAGTATAGATTATAGATATAGATATAGATTATAGATTATAAATTATAGATATGAACGTATACACTTGAACAGCTATTTGAATTTCAAAAACTACATGGATTATTATTATTATTATTTTAATCAATAAATTTAAAAATTATTTAAATGGATTATTATTATTATTATTATTTTAATCAATCAACTTAAAAATTATCTAAGCTAATCTAACTTATAATAAAAGACTCCAAATAATGACACATGGCATTCTCTCCTTCAACCTCATAAATTTTATTTATATTTGTTTAATAAATTTCTTTTAATATTAATATTAATTTTTTTTGAACGGCCAACGAATCCTCCAAATTGGCTACTGGCGAAATTCACCACAATCGGGATACACTCGTCTCTGAACTGGGGAAAACCCTCACCTAGGGCAAAAGCCCGTGAACACTCGCCCAAAGACAGGACAGTGCGGTAAGGTAAAACATATTCAGTTCAAGGATCGAACTAGCGATCGCCGCCTACTCGCCTAGTCTCCCATCATCACCAGGTGCCATTGAAAACTAACGGGGAGAAGCAGGAATTGAACTTGGGTCTCTTGGAAACCCCAAGTCTCTCCCTTACCACTTCACCACAAGCTCATTGGCAATATTAATATTAATTAATAACCAATATATAGATATCGCTTATTTTTATCCTTATCTTTATCTAAAATTAATAAATAACTTCAATTTTGCAATTTAGACCCCTTTTTTTACTTTTAACCCAAAGTTTTTCATCTTTTGCAATTTAATCACAATCTTTTTTTATTTTCAATTTTGATCTACCATACTTTTCATCTTTCCCAAGTTTTTCGTTTCGTTCTAAATTTTGTGAGTTAACGCACCGCAATGTGCGTGTTGGGTTCAACATTTTTTCGTATATTTTTTTTCCCGTTTGACACGCCCGTCGCGGCACATCTATTTTCTGCGTTTGACAAGTTCGTCCACACGCGAGTCCTGGATGGACTTAGTTATTTTTTTCTATGTTTTACGTTTCAGTTTAATTTCTCAGCAACGAGCGTGCGTGATTCAAAGATTTTACGTCTACTTTTTGCTCGGCGTTATTTTTTTCCCGTTTTTATTTATTTTGTTTTTACGAGCTTTTCCGATGTTGGTGGTCACTGATAATGGTATAATATTGCTACTACTTAACACAGTTTTATGACAATCACTGCAACGCAGGGGCTTAATACTAGTTTAATAATATATTAGTATTGTATTGAACTATGTGTTTCAAATAGCCATGTCTACTATAAAAGAGATTGCATTGCAACCCCTATTTATGAACTTCTATAGTTTCATCTTTCAAGATCAAATTTTCTTTAAACCAAACTCAACTAAGATCATGAAATTTCTCTTCGATTAACAAAAATTATTTGTTTAATGTGACAATAATATTATATTCTTATGTTAGTGTAAGTTACTTGGTTTTATTTAAAAAGTATGATCACAAAGTCAACATAAATCACTTTCAATTGAAATAAAGCACATCACCATTATTCTCTTTAGCGCGCATGCATGGATATCGACGACGACATCAAGATATCAATAATTTTCTTAATAATAATTAACCTAAAATAATGTTGTTTTTACTCCGTTGGTGTAAAACATATGTAGGTTACGCATGAAGCAACTCAATATACATATATTACAATTTTATTTTGATTTTATCACACATGTGTTATGATAATGTTTTTTTCAAGTAACTATTAGGGCGTTTGGAGTGGTGAAGAAACACGGAACTAATTTTAGGGGTTGATTAGTTTGGTTTATGTTTCTACCACAAGGGTTAATCTTCTTATGACTTTCTGAGCTCCTTAATGATCCGTTAATCCTGCAAAACAGAACACCGTTAGCTTGTTAAGAGGGGAATATGGGGGTTTCCCTCTTAACCAGACTCCGGCGTGAGAATAAGTAACTGCTTTGAGGAGATAATTGTGAGTTAAGAGTGAGAGTAGAGGGAATAGAATGTTTAACCTGTAAACTGAGGTCTCTATTTATAGCCGGAGAGGTGTAAGAGGATGT
The DNA here is from genome assembly GCA_030545235.1 of Helianthus tuberosus. Classification (NCBI taxonomy): domain Eukaryota; kingdom Viridiplantae; phylum Streptophyta; class Magnoliopsida; order Asterales; family Asteraceae; genus Helianthus; species Helianthus tuberosus. The sequence continues at coordinate 1,979,845 of CM060375.1, read as the reverse complement.
GGGCTGATGGGCCTTGGGCCGGAAGGCGACAACATAGAGGATATGCTCCTTGTCTCACTGGTGTCGACCGTTAGTGGCTTCTAGAAGTTCTCCGGTGCTGGCGCACCGTGATTGGAGCCACGTGTCACAGTTGTCGGCCTGGCCGTCCTTCTGCCATCAGCAGGTAAGTGGAGATCGTGGGGCAGGTGTCTCTGCCCTGTGATTGGTGTCACATAGGCGTCCTTGTGTACTCTCTGTCTCCTGCACGTCAGACGATCGTGGAGCACGATTAAGCACAACGTGGAGGACGCGGATTGGCTCCTTACTTCGGCCACTTGTACCTTTCGTACCTTCTGAAGTGGCCTTGCGCTATAGTTCCTATGCGACCCTTGCTGGGCACGTAACTAGCTCGCGCAGGATTATAGGAGCTGGAGGCTCTTATTCAGAATGCTAAGTGTTGAATTTGGTGTTTTCTCTTGTTGAGACGTCGTGCGGGGTTAATCCATGCCGGAGTAACCCGCGCGAGGTTATGGTTGAAAACTTTGCTGAATAAGGAGTATGGTCTTGCGCGCGACCTGAATGAAGGTCTGCGCAGCGTTTTAGGACCATACCCCTTCAAGTCCCCCCAGTCCAGTGCTGCACCATGCGCGAAGCAAGTGGTTGGAGCTTTGGACTTAGAAAAGAGAGGTGCTAAAAATGCTTGTTTTTGGTTTGGTAGACGGCGTGCGTGTAGATGTTTGACAATTGCTACGGCGCGACTACCATAACTGATTCTCCATTTTCTAGTTTTAATCGTGCAGGCTCATTGGGTAGTTATGAATGTTGCGCGGCCTAAATGGCTTCTGCATGAAGTTTGTAGTAATTTTGAGCGGAAAAAACCTCGAATTTTGAATTCTGACAGGTTGGTAAGAAATGTCGTTGATGGCGACGTTTGAGTTGACCGCTGTCACGTCTGTCATCAAGTTGTCCCTGACGGTTCGGCTTTCCGTCAGGAGAGCGAGGTCCACACGCGCGTGGTAACCGTCACTCCGAGATTAGCGACCGACGTAGCAGTTGTTGATAGGCTACGTGCGCTGTGGTTTCGGCACGTTTTCCCATCGCATTAAATGCGATGGGTATATATATCCGATAAGGGGTGAGGAGGTCCTTACTTCTTCTACTGTTGCTACTTTTCCTCTCTATCTGTCTTCTTTATATCTTCAAACTCAGTAGCAGATCTTCAAGATCTTCATCATATCTTCAAGTTTTTCTGCATATTCGAAACTTCTTTGAATTACCATGGCTGAAGAACATCATGAAGAAAATCCTGGTGAAGAAGGTCCCGTTCCTGTCCTTAAATAGGACTTAGGGTTGTTCGAGCAGATTACACGAGGATTCCGGTTTCCACCGGAATGGGATGCACGATACCCCCGCCAGAATCAGACGGCCGCCGATGCACCGCCGGGGTATATTACCCTTTTTGAAGACTTCTTCCTACAGGGCAACTTCCGGTTGCCGGCGACGGAGTTCTTGGCCCATATCCTACATTTTTATGGGTTTCACATTTCTCAGATGAGTCCACCCGGTATGGTAAGGGTACGGCACTTCGAGTTCTTATGCCGAGCCCATGACATAGAGCCCATAGTTGAAAGGTTCAGGGTATTTTACCAGTTAATTCGAAATATGGGTTTTTTCTCCTTTGGTAGCCGGGGGTCTGCTAAAAAGATCTTGTTGAATCCACCCAAGAGTTTCCATGATTGGAAACAGAAGTTCTTCTTCATTCGCGAGGAGGTGATGCCTATTGCCATAACCTTCCGTCCATGGACCGATGTGATCGAGAAGGAGGAGCTGGCGATTCCCAAGAAGGAAGATTGGTATGTGAAGCTTACCGCCACTCCAAATCGAGTGTTTGATGAAAATGTTCTGGTCGGGGCGTAGATGAGTGACCAGTGGCCGCAGGATAGCGAGGAGGTGCCAGTATTGAAGTTTGAGGATAGAGGTTAGTTGCTTCCTTGATTTTCTGTTTAATTTCGCTTCATTTAACTGTTGAATTTTGAATGTAGAGGTACGCCTTTACCAAGCTGCTTTCCCCACTTTTGGTGGATCTATGGGCGTGCGCCCACTGAGGTCAGGGGAGCAGTATTGGTATGATACGATCAAGTCGTGCTTCATGTACCCTGTTGTTGGAGCTTTCGCCAATCCTCCTACCGCAATTGAAGGTGCGCATCTTCACAATCCCCGACCCTTGCGAGATGTGACCTCTGCTGGGAAAGAGATTCTTTATCTTTCCAGAGAGGAGTCTTGTAACACCTCGAAAATTCACGTCCTATAAAGTGTTGACACGTGTCATATGTTTGAACGTGTGAAAGAATGTTATGAAAGGACTAAAGTTGACAAACATGAAAAGTATATGAAAATACGAGTTCTAAATGTCAAAAGCGAATAAATATATTGTACATTAACCCTACATGATGCTCATACCTTCAAACGAATAAATCATGGATCATACGAAGCTAAATATGAAAGAAAGTGAGAGATTACAAACTACAGGGGTTAAATGTGTCAACATGTTTAAGTTATACCTCTGAGTGACCTTTTGACAAACCCGAAGCTTTGTAACGGTTAATTATGCTCACTAGAATGCACGATATAAATTTCATAAGGTTTCGTTATCGTATGAGAAAGTTATGATCAAATTCGTATGCGAGGGGTTAAAGCGTCAACGTTGAAAGTTAGGCCTTTTCGGGTAACAATAAAGTTAACCGAGGACTAAACAAAGTGGATAAATGTCTTAAAGCCCTTATAAGTAAATTTAGAGGGTTCATTGTGCAAAACAAGACATGAAAGCGACCTTTAGAAGGACCGGGGGCCAAAACTGCAAATAAGGAAAAATTGGTTTGGCTGAAACACACACGCTCGCGTAGCGCGAGCCTGAGACACCTTGCCGTCGCGCTACGCGACGGCCACATCTAATCAGAAATCCTATTTTCTTGGATTTTCTTGGATTCTTGTCTGCCATAGCCCTTGTAAACGCCTTATGAACGTTTTTCCTCATCTTGCTTGACCCCTAAACAACCCCTAAACATCTAGGGACACTTGTGGATGAGTTGTGGTCAGTTGTAGACTTGTGTGTCAACATTTTGTGGTGATTAAATCACTATATAAGGCCATGAAGTTGCAACCATTTGATCATTCACTTCTTGTGCAATTCTGGAGCCTTTGGGAGCTTAAGAGCAGACACAAGACCTTCCTAATCAAGCATAGGACTTCAGTAAGTTTGCTAATCCTTTCTTAGTTAAGTTCTTACTTAGTTATAGCTTAAAAGTCAAACCGTCGTAATTAACGGTTGACTTTAAGATTAATCACTAATGGTCCAGTGATTAGTCGAATCAAAAGTAGTTATAAGTTGGTAATTATGTGGGTAATAAACCCTTAAAAGGGTTCCCCCTGATTCCCACTCTAACTAGGTCAAATGTCGGGTCAAACTTGTGAATAAAAAGTCAACAGGATACTTAGTTTCTAATTTATGCATGATTAGCAATGTAGAACACATACAACCTGTTTGATCATTAATATTACTTAGTAATTAGTGTAATAACATGTCTAAACACGTTCAACCCGACAATTTCCTGTTTAGACCCGATTCGGAACCGAAAGTCGCAAAGCTTTGACTTTTGCTTTGACTTCAGTTCTGACCCGTTATGGTATGTTTTAGAAATACCTTAGAGCTTCATTTGGACTAGGTTACATGCTAGTATAACCCTCTGTGATTATACACCATGGTTCATTAGTTAACCAATTAATACGCATGATTCCGTTAATTGCTCATATGTTGACCATTATGCCCTTTTCACCTTAAAACATGATTTTTGAAAATGTAAAAGAGTAGAACCCTTAGTTACTGATATTTAAACTTGCACCCAAAGTTTGACATCAGTTTGAGGTGTAGAATAAGAGTTATGCTCATTAGCGTAAATTGAAAGCCTTATGTTAATTAAACGACATAATTAGCGTATAGCCTATTTAAACATACTTTTTGATATCAAAATCTTTACCCAGTGATGTAATATATTATTTTGGGATTTTTGAAGATTTTTAATTAATTTTAGGCTGAGCATAACTCATAGTCGTAGGCTTAATCCGGTAATTGTCGGTTTTGCCCTTACGGGCCATAAAATGAGTTTTACATATCTAATCGACTCCAAACCTTTTTCTACTGATCCTAAATGATAAATAAATTATTTTTGGCCTTCTGGAATGATAAAAATATCAGCCTTATATATAGAACCCGGGAACGGCTTCTAATCGCCTTATTAAGCGTTTTTAGCGCATAGTATGTACTAAGACTATTTTTAAACATACAAGGATGATACCTACTGATATTTTAAGTAAATCATGATATTTTAACAGTAAGCAAAAGTTGTTTAACTCAGACCTCAGTTTTGAGCTTTTCGACTTATGTGAAATTACCAAAATGCCCCTACGGTGCATAGTTTGGTTATAATTGATAAATTTCACATATATACTTTACCCTACTGTTATAACTTAATAAACTAAGTATTTTTGCTGATTATATCAGACCTGAAACTCAGGTTAATACTTAAACTCTTTTATAATCTTTTAAATGACCAAACTACCCCTACGTGGCATAGTTTGTGTTTAAATTCGTTTCGGGCATAATAAAAGACCTCTTACTGAGGTCACAACATATTTGAAGCATATTAACTTAGGAAACCTGTATATGGCTCTTACGGATACCCGTTACGCTTATTACGCGTTCGGTTCGGTTTATGTAACAAGTTTACATAAATTAGCCGAAACGGGTCAAACCTTATCGGTTTTATCTCAAAATCCAGAGTGTGTATGAAATACCCATATTAAGCAAGTCTCCGAACTTGTCGGGTCTAAATCACATTCTATCCGGTCTTCGCTTAATAGTGCGTACGAACCGTATCATTGAAACTAACCGGTCTAAGCTAAGGCTTACTTAAGGACCCGTTAGAAATCTAATAGGTTATTATAAACCTTCGTTCCAGATTAGGAGCCCAGTAAAAGTACTTGCATTTGCTATAATTGATTGATACTTTGCTCAGGTAAATACTCTTAACTTATTTTCCCTATACGGGCTTGGGATACGGTACTATAAAAGTACCGCTTGGTCGGGTATGTAGTCATTTAAATCGGATTGTGATTAATGTATTTACATAACTCGCTTTGTTCTGTATTATTTGATGTATGGCCCTTGGGGGTTAAATGACCATGTCCCGGATATCCTTGGCATCATTTTACGAAATGGCCACGACCTAAGCACGGGGTGTAGGCATACACCTGACAGATGCATTATGTAAAAACTGGTAATCCACTAAAGGAATCAACCTTGTGGGCATTATACCTGTGGCGTGTCAGTTAACTTAAACCGGCTCTTCTAACCGGTGCTAATGGACGGCAAATAAGTAAATCTGTATACAAGATTATATACAAATAATTGTCCCAAGTTATAAAGATATTTTGTGCCGAAGTGCATTCAAATCAATTTACAAACTCTTTTCAAAACGAGTCAGTTGAGTTGTATTTACCAGTGTAAACTGACGTATTTTCCAAGAAGGTTAAGTGCAGGTGCTAGACGAAATAGGTTGGCTACTCCAGGCATCATTACTTAAGTCTCGCAAGCTCTAGATGTCAAAGTCTCTTGAACTATTGTTTCTATTTTATTTTCGATCTGTCTGTGGATAAACAATCGACTATTGTGATACTTGATATTACAACATTATATTCGGTTGAATTATATCTTACAATTTGCTTCCGCTGTGCATATTAAATATTGTGTTGTTTGACTATTATGTTGCCAACCACGTCACGATACTCCCCACCGGGCCCACCGGTGACACGTGGAAAGTCGGGGTGTGACAAGTCTGTAGGGTCTTCGAATGGGGAGCTAAGTTCGTGGTCTAACATCTTTGCAGGTGTGTTGCGCGACTTGGGGATTGACCCTGAAGAGAAGAAGAAAAAATCCAACAAGCGGAAGAAGGTGTTTACCTTAGACGCTGGGGTGACCAGCAAGAAGGGCGGGAGTAGCCGCGCGACTACTGGTGCTGCTGACAAAGGTCTCTCCGCTTTCGTCAGAGTAACTTGGAAGATTACGTTATTATCAGTGACTCACTTGAAGGTTTGTCGCGTATAGGCGAGAAGAAGATAGGAGCTGCTGGTTCAAAGAGCTCAGGGAGCGCGGGTTCTCGGAACCCAGATGCTGGGGCCACTCCGTCTTCTATCGCGCTTGATGAAGAGGAGGAAGAAGAAGAAAAGGAGGAGCCTGCTGCGAAGTTGGTAAGCAAGAAGAGGAGTAAGGAAGAGACCACAGCTGGTGCGTCTATTGCGCCGAAGGCTGGTGGGGTCCCCTTGATCGGAAAGCAGAGCAACCTGTGCTCTCTTTATAAATTCTCTCCCGGTTAGTTTCTTGACTTCATTGTTTTCTTTGTTATTATTTCTTTTTGACACTTTGTTTCTGCAGAGGCCAAAAAGAAGACCCTTGAAAAGAAGGGTGTTGTGTTTAAAGATCCCCCAGAGCCGGCGCAGAAGAGGCCCAAGGTTACCATCAAGCCTTTCAAGACTGGTGGGGTAGAGTCCGAGAAGGAGAAGAAAGCTGCTGAGAAACCCGTTGGGAAGGTTGCTGAGAAGGAGAAGGAGAAAGAGAAGGCTACTGAAGAGCCTGTTGGTGGTGAAACAAAGGAGACCGGGACCGCTGCTACAACTGTTCATGAAAAAGCGCAGGGTCCGGAGGTCGTCCATATCACAGGGCTTGACCAGCCCCATCAGGAGAAAAGGAAGGAACCGGAGGTTGAGAAGCTGACCAAACATGCGCAACCTGATGCCCCCCTTCAGACTGTTAAAATAACTTCTACTACTGGGGGATCGGGTGCTGACATTTATAAGGAAAAATCCGCCGCTGCAGGTGGTGCGACTGCTGGTTTCGCCGCTGGTCAGGTTGGCGCGGGAGGGTAAAGTTGAATGCCACAATCCCCTATAGGTCCCAAGGAAACCTTGGGAGATATTTATTACAAGTCTTATAATGAGGAGACTCGTGGTGATGCTCCGCACCAACCACCATGGGGTTTGAAGCAGAAAGACACATTCTTGGAGTTTGCTCCTTGTCGCGACTGGTTTCTGAACTCTCTTCCTCCCGGTGAGGTTAACCGGCAAAGAGTGCGAACCCACAATGGGTTGTATCACGCTTATGTTGTTGGCGAGGCTAATACACGTGCTGCTAACCATCAAATTGTGCGCGAGTGGCGCACAATGGTTAGGGAGCGAGAGGAATGGGAGAGGTACCGTGAGCGGTTGCTAAGGCATCTCAAGGACTTTGAAAAGTCGAAAGCTACTTTTGATGAAGAAAAGGCTAAATTTGAGTCCGATAAGAAATCGGAGGAGTGGGGCCGTGAAGGTCTTCGGGGCAAGCTTCGTGCTGCTGAAGACCTTCTGGCGAAGGAGCGTGCTGACTGGAAGAAAATTTGTGAAAAACATGATCAGCGTATGTACGCGGCCCGAGCCAAGATTACCGAACTTGAGGGTCAAGTTGTTGAGTTGAAAGGGTAGGTTGAAGATGTTCGGGCTGATAGAGAACATGTTGAGGTCTGATCATTGTTAACCCTTCCTTCCTTTATGATTTTTTGCTTGTGAAAATTTCTAAGTTTGTCTTTCCTTCTGCAGGCTGAGTTGAAAGCGCAGGTGTCCAGTAGGGACAAAGACCTAGCGGCTAAGGACGTTGAAATTGCAGAGTTGAAGCGTCGTTTGCGAGAGCAAACCGACAAAAGTGAGTCCTTGGAAATTGACCTTGAAGCTGAGAGAGGGAAAGCTGCTTCTGCTGAGGAGGCCAAGCAAAAAGCTGAGGAGGCGCGAGACATGAGTACATCCGCCCTTAACATAGCGCAGAACAACTATTCCGAGGCTCAAAGCATCTCGTTGACACGATGGTTGCCGAGGCTGAGTGGATGCATGGCAGAGGAGTAGTTTTGGTATGATTCTCTTCTTAACTTAGGCTTTATTTATTAAAACCTATTTCTTATTCATTGCCTTTGCTGTAGATGGCCTACTCTATCCTGAATGCTGGAGAACTGGATGGAGTTGTTGCTGCTCTCATAGATGCCTCACGCGCGGTTGGTCACCGTGTAGGTTATCTAGAGTGTGCGCAGCATGTTGAAGAAGCGTTTGGACAAGAGTTTGATGTCAGTCATTGCTCAGTGACCGATCAGGTTGATGCTGAGTTAGCACGCGCTGAGAAGGCTTATGATCATCTATCACTCAATGTGATGGATTTGGTCGCAAAGGCATTGGAGCATGATGACTGGTGTCAACGCTTAAAGTAGATTCTCGACCCTCCCGTGACCGTGGAGTTGTCTGATGAAGAACCAGCCGGCGATGGTGATGGCAATGGCGATGGTGATGATCATGAGGATGATGACGATGGTGATGGTCACGAGTAGATAGTTTTGGTAGGCTTCGTGCCTTGTAATTTTCTTTTTTAGACCTTTGAAAATAATTGACGCGCGTTCGTGCTACTTTGAAATGAATCAACGATGTTTTTGTTTATTTCTTGTGTGCTCATTGCGCGGTGCACCTTTTTTAATATAGCATTGTGTTTGCTGTTAACTTTGAAGTTACAATTATTGCACTGTTGTTAGAAACTTTGGTTAAATTAGCAGGCGAATGAATGTAAGTGTGGCTCTTGTGTGAGCGTAACTGCCCGGTCTCGCGCTACGTTCGCGGAGGACCTTGGAGGCATAACTCAAGAGCTCGTAATTTACTGAAGTGTTTTCGTGCTAATCAAAAGTTTAACATGCATTTGTAACGTAGAAGTCATCATGACAAAAGGAAAATATAAGGCATATGCTTTCATTAAGTAGGAAACAGGCGCTTAGGCCAACATACATTGTTGTAGTAAAACAAAGGCGTATAGCCGACATAGGAAGTTACAAAAGGCGCAAGCCCAGCATAAGTGGATGTTAGGCCCTAAAGTGTGAGACTGACGCATCAAATTAATACAACAAGCTATGGTTACGAGCTGGGCCTTACCGGGTTAGTTTACATTAGGATGTGGACCTTTATAGGTCACTTGGGCTAAGCTTTAGGCCATGTGGGCCAAGCAGGCCCAAGGGAAGCCCATGTAGGGAAGTGGGCTTGGTTGAGTATATAAACAAGTTTTTAACTTGTTTTAGGGTTTGAACCTTTGGAGCCTCAGTTACAGAAATCTGGATTGGACTTGTGAAATATGAAAAGTGGACAAACATATTGGCAATCGCATAGACCAGTTTGATTAGGCTCGTACTGAAAAGTGTTCCTTAGTCTGCCTGAGAACGAATTTTGATCCCATTGCAATTGTAATTGTATATTATGGTAGTTGTTTATATTTTGAGTTCTTATTTGTTTCTTGCTCTTAAAATTTTAAACACCCGAAAGAGGCCCTCAAGTGCCCAAAAGAAACCCAAGAAACCTATATCAAACTGAGAAAAACTCATTTGATCTGTATATTATACCATCTCTGCAAAAGATCTATTCTGTTCTCTTCTCAACCTATTCCCAGTTAAGATTTCGGAAATCTGGATTGGACTTGTGAAATATGTGGTAGGGAAGATACTTGCATGATAGAGTGTGCTGTATATATTTCCAGGATTTGATTAGTATTTATTTGGGTGTTCATTGTTAAGAAATCAAAACATGATAAAACAGATTATATGCAGACCTAGACACAGTCAAGATATCTTAAAGGATGACATCAGTATACTCACCTGCTACGATGAATCGTTGTGCTTACCTTGATCGCGGGGGTATGCCTTGGAATGGGACACACAGGTATAATAGTATAATATTACCTAAAGCATATCACGAAGTTGAAAAATTGAAAGTTGAGCGTTAAAGTTTAAGTGGACAAACATATTGGCAATCGCATAGACCAGTTTGATTAGGCTCGTACTGAAAAGTGTTCCTTAGTCTGCCTGAGAACGAATTTTGATCCCATTGCAATTGTAATTGTATATTATGGTAGTTGTTTATATTTTGAGTTTTTATTTGCTTTAATTCTTAAAATTAAAAAAAAAATTGAAAAAAAATCAAAAATACAAAAATAGTGTCTTGCTTTTCTATAAAACCAAAAATCCAAAAAATAGAGTGTTTATTTGTTTTTTTTAAAATAAAAAATGTAACCGTTCTTGAAGATTTGACTGGTCATCAAAAGTTGAAAGAATTTAAATTGTGAAATTTCATGTACCTAGTGTTCATGTGGTACTCTCCCTGTTGCATAAGAAATGTTTGCTTATGAGTTTGTGAGCATGTGCAGAACTTGATTTCAATCAAGAACAGGGGTTGATGAAGACTGAGATGCTGTTAGTTGCTGAAAAGGCCTGAAGCAGCACAATAACAAGATGTGCCTGAGTCAGAAGAACCGGATACAAAACGTCGTCTGACAATGAAAGTGCATTTGAAGAAGTACCGTGAACCTGCTTGAAAGACAAAGATTGAAGAAGAAAAGAGCTGCTGAGAATCCTCCTCTCACATTCTTTTTAACAAGATTTTCAAGCAAAGCTGATCGAGATCCTGATATGAAGCTAACCACAAAAACTGAAGAAAGAGACCCAGTGCTGAGAGTTCAGAAGTCAAGAACTTCCACAACATCTGCAGCATAGAGACAACCTTAGACTTCGTTGAAGACGTTGCTGAATTCATGCTATGAAGACAATTTGATGGCATCAGTCTAGGGGGAGATTGTTAGGCCCTAAAGTGTGAGACTGACGCATCAAATTAACACAACGGGCTATGGTTACGAGCTGGGCCTTACCGGGTTAGTTTACATTAGGATGTGGACCTTTATAGGTCACTTGGGCTAAGCTTTAGGCCATGTGGGCCAAGCAGGCCCAAGGGAAGCCCATGTAGGGAAGTGGGCTTGGTTGAGTATATAAACAAGTTTTTAACTTGTTTTAGGGTTTGAACCTCTAGGGACCTCCATTGATATAGAAATTCTAGAGAGCTAGAGAGAGAGGCGATCTTGGTGTCAACTTGTACCAGACGTTTTGCTTATTCAAGTAATAGAACGTGTGCAAGTTTAAAAGTGATTCGGTGTGTTTTTCATATTCGGTTCGTATTTTCATATTTCTTCGGTTTATTCTTGAATCACATCAAGTTTGGATTCCGCACAAACTTGGTGTTGTTTGATATCATTGAAAGATCCGGTTAAACGGGACTTACAAGTGGTATCAGAGCCAAAGAACCTATTCTAGGCTCGGTGTGATATCAAAGATTCAAGATTTTCGTTGTTTTTGGTTCGGTATTCATCGCGTTCTTCATTGTGTTCATCAATTTTGTGTGAAAATTGTCATATTTCGCTATTTTGATCTTTTGAGGAGGTGTTTAATATTTAAAAAAAAAAAAAAAAAACAATCTTTTGTTTGTTTTTTTTAAGATTTCGAAAGTCAATATTTGATTTCCAATCCAAAACTTTCGGAGATTTGTTAGCCTGATAATTTTGGTGAGATTGAGATTTCCGTATATTATTTTTTATTTACAACAGATCATCATCATTATCTCAATCTTCAAATTGTTCACAGTTGTCATTTTGGTTTCGAGTCACCATTTGAGTCGCAACAGAGGTTTCGAGTCCACCTCACACCTTCTCCGACTCGCAACCACAGTTACAAGTCCACACGTTCATCATATTCATTATCATTCCGACTCAACAGTTTCGAGTCACCACATCTCCTGTCGCAATCTCCATTTCGACTCCGCCGTTCCGACTCGCAACCTCCATCAACAATTCAGTCTCGAGTGGATTAGTCGCAATCACGGTCTCGACTCGCAACCGGCTTCACAGTCTCGACTAATCACGTTTCACGGTTCCGAGTCGCAACCACGGTTCCGAGTCGCAACCGAGTTTCGAGTTCCAGTGGCAATCATCATCATCACTAGTCGCAATCAGAACTCAGATCTCGAGTCTCTCTCGAGTAGCAACCACCGTTTCGGCTCATCCTGCTTTGGTTTCGACTCGCAACCATCCACGGTTATGAGTCGCAACCGAGATCTCGAGTCATCACGTTTTATTTTCGAGTCGTAATCATCAACGGTCATAATTCATCTTCATCTGACATCATCTTCGTTCATCATCCTGTTAACATCGTCGACCACCATCTTCGTTCACCATCGCCGAACACCATCTGCAACTCCGGTCATCTTCTCCGGCGATCTCCGACCACCACCTTCGTCTTCATCATCTTCGTTTACTCTCATCGGATCACGATATCGAGTTCGGGTTTTCGACACCGCAGACCATCATCACCACCTCTGAACGACCACCGTACCTCCACTGTTCCGACACCCATCACGAGCAACCTTCTTCTCCGATTGAACCTACAATTTTTCTTCGTTCAACAGTCACCACCTTCATCGTCGTTCATCATCCTCTGATCATCCTCGTCTCCGTTCAAACTCCGACCACTGTTCTCTCCGATCACCTCCGATCTTCTTCTCCGATCTGCACTACGTCTCCCAGCCATTCTCCTTTCATCATCTGTTGCTATCACATCGAGTGGCAGAAAATTAGGGTTTAGGTTCGGTATTTGTTTAACGAAGAAGACGGACAGTTGTGTTGTTTTGAAGCTTAGATTTTTATTAATAATTATAATTATAAAATCAACAATCATTATATAATTATTATTAATCATAAGGTCATCATTATATAATCATTGATTTTTATAATAATAATAATAATTATACTTTTATAAACTATTAAAAAAAAAAAAAAGGTTTGTTTAAATTATTAAAAAAAAAGGAGAAAAAGTTTGTTTGGTTGTGTCAAGTTTTGACAGGGTTTTGAGGTGCAGTTCAGAAAGCGGGTTCAATCGCGTGCAAAGGGTTTGAGTTAGCGAGTACACGGGTTCTCGTTTGGTTTGTGTTTTGAGGAGAAGAACAAAAGTATCAACCACCCACTGAAATTATGGCATTCGTGTTTCACAAACCAGTGGCTCAAGAAATTACCAGAGAAGAGATACTTTCTGTCTTTTGCACTCCTGAATGTAGAGAAAGGGTTGAGGCTTATCATATACACAATGCTGAGCTAATTCAAGATTATCAAGATATAAAAAATAAAAATTTCACATTATCGAAAAATGAAAAACTTTATAAAGAAAAGATTGAAGCTCAGCGAAAAGACATCATCAAACTCAAAGATGATGTAAGTGTAAAAACAGCTCACTTTCTAGAAGCTCTGGAGAAAGTATGTATTTTGACTAAGGAACTGGAAGATATCAGAGATAGATATCAAATAAATGAACTAAACATAAAGAAATTTGATTCTTCCAGTAAATTAGTCAAAAATTTGTGTGATCAACAACTCGCATACAAGGAAAAGAAAGGGTATGGTTTGGGTTTTAATAAGGCTCCTCCTCCTTATAATGACAATTATACTTATTTACCTATGACTGAGGAGGAGATGATAAATGAAAGTCAAATGACTTATGGTCCCAAAAACAATAAGTCATCATTTAATGGCAAACCAGTTGAGAAACAGAAGTCTGCTCCAATAAATTTTGTTTCCAAAGGCTCAATTGATCCTAACGTTTCATCTTCATGTGCAGATGATAGTTCTGAAGTAAAGTGTGGAGATGTTCATGGGAGTGAACCAGTCGTTATTTCAAATATTTCTGAACCTTATCTTGAACCTTATTCTGAACCAACTGAATCTGACCTTGCTTTTAGTCGTTCTTTGTTTGCGTCATTTTCTGCTTATGTTTCGTCTTTTGAGCCTGATGTTTTGGGCAAAACTGATAATGTTTGTGTTGAACCTTTGAACAATAAGTCTGGTGATGAATCTTCTTCAGTTAATGATTGTGATTGTGATGTTTCTAACTCTTCAGTTGATGATTGTGTTACAGGTGAGGTCCCTCAGGATACATTCAGTGAAACCACTGAAACTTCTTCTCAAGAAAATCAAGAATGTCCTGATTCATCTTCTGAATCGGTCTCAGTGGACGTCCCTAATGTTGAATCTAGTGGGACCCCATTGGAAACCGTGGATGAAAGCAAACCTAAATCGGATTCACATGATACATGTGTTGACGAAACATGTGTTGATGAAATTTCAACTTGTTCTAAAATTAAAACTGAATCTGAATCTATTAAAGAAGAAAAAGGAGTTGAAATAAATGAACAGTCACCGAAAAATGTTTCTGAAAATAAAGATAAACCTGAAACACCGGTTTTTCAAAATGATCAAGATAAAAGTGAGAAGGATGAATCTCATCATCCGTCTACATCTCATGCTTGTGCTAGTTCTGATCAGCAGGTACAGAAGAACTCAGAAAAGGCACGTGGAACACAAGCAACGCAAGCTCGGTCATCTAGACCTATCAAAACAGCTAATGCTGCTAGCTCTCAGAATCTCCATACATTGAAACGACAGACATGTTTCAACTGTGGAATTCCTGGACACATTGCTAGAAATTGTGTTCATCATCCAAAAGTGCAACAAAATGCCAACACTCACTTGTGTGCTGATGTTTGTGAGCCGGTTCACAACACGCAAAAGGAGCCAAAACGAGTAGATCAAAATCGAGGGTATAAGAAGTCTGCTCATCAAGGACAAGGCAGCAATAATCCTCATAAGGCTCGTGACAAGGTGAATGAAAGATTCAATCAGGGAGAAAAGACGAAGAATGGTGCTCATAGCAACAAGAGTTCTGCAAACAGCAAATATAAGCACCCAAATTCGTCTTCGTCTGAAAGTCATGTGCAGGCGCATCCAACACGAAGAGGACCGGTTTGTCCTTCAGGGTCTGCAAGAGCAAATCCAGCTGATCAGAATGCTTTCTACATGAAGAGACAAACATGCTTCAATTGCGGCATTGCTGGTCACATAGCTCGGAACTGCACACATCGTCCCTACGTACCGTATTATGCTCAAAATCAGAGGGTTACATCAAAGGATAAATACCATTCTAAGCCAATGAAGGTATCTTCACCTAAGGCAATGAAGAATGTGAATCCCAAGGTTAAACCTTCTGATGGGGATTGGAACGCTGCTAAAAACAAACGCAAGGCTGTTAAAGAACAAAAACGTTTTTCTAAAACTAACAAGCCTGAATCAGCTATGGCACCTTACATGTGTTAGTCAAACCCTTTAACACGAACATTTATTTCACTTCCCATAACAGGAAATCTTTCTTTTTGGCTTTTTCATTTTCTAATGTTTTTGGCTTTTTCATTTTCTAATGTTTTTGTATTTTTCTCATTTTCTCCCCCTAAGCTCTGATACCACTTGTAAGTCCCGTTTAACCGGATCTTTCAATGATATCAAACAACACCAAGTTTGTGCGGAATCCAAACTTGATGTGATTCAAGAATAAACCGAAGAAATATGAAAATACGAACCGAATATGAAAAACACACCGAATCACTTTTAAACTTGCACACGATTCTATTACTATGAACTAGCAAAATCGTCTGGTACAAGCTCTCAACCAAATCGCCTCTCTCTCTGTAACTCTAGAATTTCTGTAACTGAGGCTCCAAAGGTTCAAACCCTAAAACAAGTTAAAAACTTGTTTATATACTCAACCAAGCCCACTTCCCTACATGGGCTTCCCTTGGGCCTGCTTGGCCCACATGGCCTAAAGCTTAGCCCAAGTGACCTATAAAGGTCCACATCCTAATGTAAACTAACCCGGTAAGGCCCAGCTCGTAACCATAGCTTGTTGTATTAATTTGATGCGTCAGTCTCACACTTTAGGGCCTAACAATCTCCCCCTAGACTGATGCCATCAAATTGTCTTCATACCATGAATTCAGCAACGTCTTCAACTAAGTCTATGGTTGTCTCTATGCTGCAGATGTTGTGGAAGTTCTTGACTTCTGAACTCTCAGCACTGGGTCTCTTTCTTCAGCTCTTGTGGTTAGCTTCATATCAGGATCTCGATCAGCTTTGCTTGAAACATCTTTGTTAGAAAGAATGTGAGAGGAGGATTCTCAGCAGCTCTTTTCTTCTGCAATCTTTGTCTTTCAAGCAGGTTCACGGTACTTCTTCAAATGCACTTTCATTATCAGACGGCGTTTCGTATCCGGTTCTTCTGACTCAGGTACATCTTGTAGTCGTGCTGCTCCATGCTTCGTCAGCAGCTAACAGCATCTCAGTCTTCAACAACCCCTGTTCTTGATTAAAATCAAGTTCTGCACATGCTCACAAACTCATAAGCAAACATTTCTTATGCAACAGGGAGAGTACCATATGAACACTAGGTACATGAAATTTCACAATTTAAATTCTTTTAACTTTTGATGATCAGTCAAATCTTCAAGAACGGTTATATTTTTTAATTTTAAGAAAAACAAATAAACACACTATTTTTTTTTTTTGGATTTTTGGTTTTATAGAAAAACAAGACACTATTTTTGTATTTTTGAATTTTTCTATTTTTTTTAATTTTTTAAAATTTTAAGAGCAAGAAACAAATAAGAACTCAAAATATAAACAACTACCATAATATACAATTACAATTGCAATGGGATCAAAATTCGTTCTCAGGCAGACTAAGGAACACTTTTCAGTACGAGCCTAATCAAACTGGTCTATGCGATTGCCAATATGTTTGTCCACTTAAACTTTAACGCTCAACTTTCAATTTTTCAACTTCGTGATATGCTTAAGGCAATATTATACTATTATACCCGTGTGTCCCATTCCAAGGCATACCCCAGCGATCAAGGTAAGCACAACGATTCATCGTAGCAGGTGAGTATACTGATGTCATCCTTTAAGATATCCTGACTGTGTCTATGTCTGCATATAATATGTTTTATCATGTTTTGATTTCTTAACAATGAACACCCAAATAAATACTAATCAAATCCTGGAAATATAAACAGCACACTCTATCATGCAAGTATCTTCCCTACCACATATTTCACAAGTCCAATCTAGATTTCTGAAATCTTAACTGGGAATAGGTTGAGAAGAGAACAGAATAGATCTTAAGTAGAGATGGTATAATATACAGATCAAATGAGTTTTTCTCAATTTGATATAGGTTTCTTGGGTTTCTTTTGGGCACTTGAGGGCCTCTTTCGGGTGTATTAGATCTATAGCGCGACAACGTACAGCTAGGTCAGCATGTATCTGGATGCAGCAGAAGCTGTCGTTGCCTAGCACCTCCAGGTCAGCATATATCTGGATGCAGCAGAGGAGGTACACGACTTTTTCAGAGAAGATTTCAGAATCAGATCAAAATTGTGTGTATCGGGACAACATACAGACATTCAAATAGAAATGAGCTAATTCCAAGTGACTTTCTTTCCTGGGGTCATGTACAATTTTAGTTCTAAACAGAAGGACAGCCAAGATATCCCCGGATGATTCAACAATATAAAGACCCGAAACCTCAGATATTGGCTATCTATCAACACAAGATTTAAGACCATAAAATCATACACCGTTGGTATGTTACCCACATGGTACATAGTTCGTTATGTTTATATCACTTAGTATCTTTTATCATGTTGAGCGTCAAGCCTATCGACATATCGCAGTAGATCCTAGTCTTTTCAGCTATGGCACCTTACATGTGTTAGTCAAACCCTTTAACACGAACATTTATTTCACTTCCCATAACATGAAATCTTTCTTTTTGGCTTTTTCATTTTCTAATGTTTTTGTATTTTTCTCATTTTCTCCCCCTAAAACAATACATATTTACAGCAAACTCTTTTTGTATTTTCTGAGTTTTTTCCCCCTAAACTCTATATCGATCTATATGTTCCTCTCCCCCCCTAAATTTGTGCATAAATCTTGTATTTTTGCGCAAATTTACCATTTACTAGAGAAAGGACACAATATGTACAAAGTTATAAACTAAGAAAAAGAGAAAAATATTTTTGCTTAACCGTTCCGTCATTAGATTGAAGACTAATCAAATTCAAATCAAAGTACTGAATTTAAACGGTACCTTTTGCTGATCATTTCTTACTTCGTTAATCTCCACCAAAGGAAACATATCATCTGTAAAAAAAAATTTGAACTTTTTGCAACAGTGAAATGTTACCCGTTTTTATCTCTGGAACAACCGCTATCAACATTCCAGAGATTGTCAACAGCTCCTCCTTAGTTGTTCCTGAAAATTAAGGAGATTAGTAAGACATGGGTACCCAGGCCATCGTGGTCCTGGGATTTCCTGAAGTATCAAAATAAGACACTTCTTTTAAACACAAGTCCCCTTTTGTTTCAAGGATTGGAGACGTTGCTGCTTTGGATTTGGGTTTCCAAATCTGTTTCGGTTTAACAAACATGTTTGTTGCCTTCGGTTGAGCAACTTTAGCTAATTCAGGCTTATTAGTTTTAGAAGCACATTTTTGTTCCTGAAAAGCTTTGCGTTTGTTTTTGGCAGCGTTCCAATCCCCATCAGAAGGTTTAACCTTGGGATTCACATTCTTCATTGCCTTAGGTGATGATACCTTCATCGGCTTGGAATGGTAGTTATCCTTTGGTGTAACCTTCCGATTTTGCATATAATATGGTACGTAGGGACGATGTGTACAGTTCCGAGCTATGTGACCAGCAATGCCGCAATTGAAGCATGTTTGTCTCTTCATGTAGAAAGCATTCTGATCAGCTGGATTTGCTCTTGCAGACCCTGAAGGACAAACCGGTCCTTTCTGTGCTTGATGTTGTTGCACATTTCTTGCAGACGACGATGAATTTGGATGTCTATACTTATCGTTTGCAGGGGCCTTAAGTTGTTGAGATTTCTTTTGATTCTTCTTGTTTTGATTAGACTGCAGGTCTTGTTCAGAAATCTCACCAGTCTTTTCGAAAGCTTTGTTAGCACAGTTAAATGCATATTTCTCACATTTGCCATTACAGACTGGATTAACGAAAGCATTTTTCTCATTACGAGACTTTTGCGGATGATTGCTGCCCGTTGAGGACTGTGGAGAGCCTGATCGTCTTTGATGTTTAGGCTTCTTATTTCCGCGTCCTTTACCTGCTCGCTTCGACTCTTGTTGCTTGATCTGAACCTTTTCATCACTAACAGAAGGTTCAGATTGTTTAACTTGCGCACTTGGAGCCTTGTTCACGTCAATCTTCTCTTCATCCTTCATGTCATCAGCTTTGCCAGAATCAGAGAGTTCTGGTTTGTTAGATGAAATACCAGAAACTTTAGCAGGAACTTCATCTGAAACATTTGACAAATTTTCAGCACAAGACGATTCTGCACATGACGCCCTTGAGCTGAATCCACTAGAATCAACTGATTCCAATTTCTCAGAATCAGTTGCTTCAGATGATTCACATTTGGAATCAGATGGTTCAACTGACTCATTCGTTTCATTTGTCGTTTCAGTCTTTGTTTCACAAGCATCAACGTTTTCGCCCAAACCGTCAGGCCTGAAATTAATCACAGAGCGAAAAACCGAGTTAAAAATATCACACGAAGAAATAGAGTCTTGATTAAGTTCATTTATTAAATTTTCATAAGAACCAGACTCTGATGCTTGTTCATCCCTAACTACATTTTCAACTTTTACTTCAACTACTTCATCTGCAGGGGAAGACGAAGCATTAGGATCAAAAGTACCCTCTATATCAAAATTTACCGAAGGACTCGCTCGTTTATCAAAAGGTCTGCTGTTGATTGATGACTTATCAGTTTTAGGACCGTAAGCCATCTTGTCCTCATTCATCAATTCCTCCTCAGTCATGGGTAAATATGTGTAGTTGTCATTATATGGAGGAGGAACTTGATTGAAACCCAAACCACGCCCTTTATTTTCCTTGTATGCAAGCTGTTGATCACACAAGTTTTTGACCAATTTGCTGGAAGAATCATACTTTTTAATGTTAAGTTCGTTAATTTGATATCTTTCTCTGATATCTTCCAGTTCTTTGAGCAAAATGCATACCTTCTCCTGTGCCTCTAAGAAATGGGCTGTTTTTACACTTACATCATCCTTAAGTTTGATGATGTCTTTTCGCTGAGCTTCAATTTTATCTTTATAAAGCTTTTCATTCTTTGATAAAGTAAAATTTTTATTTTTTATGTCGTTGTAGTCTTGAATCAACTCAGCGTTGTGTAACCGATATGCCTCATTTCTTTCTCTACACTCAGGAGTGCAAAAGACAGAAAATATCTCTTCACGATCACGAGTAACTTCTTGAGCAAAGGGTTTGTTAAACATAAATACTGAATTTTGTGTGGATGAGCAAACTGCAGCAGATGTGTTGCCTTGAGTAGACTGTTTGCCAGCATTGTCATATGATTTGATGATTGATATCAGCTCATCCGGCTTCATTCTGTAACAATCGGTTGTCACTATTATCTGATTAACATTGGTAAACCAACTACAGTTTGCCTGATCTGGAATCTCTTTTATAGCATTCAGAAGCTTTCTATTGCTCATGTGAGTAGACACCACCATCTCTGCCTTCTCCATTTTAGAGAGCAGTTCAGCAAACCGACCTGTAAGTGCTTCTATAGATTCACCGTATGAGTAACTGAATCCTTCGAATTCCTGCTCAAGCATCTCTCTTTTAGAAGACATTTTAAGATATGATTCCCAAAAATGTGACCCTTTTTTTTTTTTTTTTTTTTATAATATAAACCCCCTTTTTTTTTTTTTTTTTAAATTAGAATATATAAACTATTTTAATTAAACAATTATTATTATTATTATTAAAGACACCTAATGATAATGTAATGATGAAGTTATGATTATTATAATTATTATTATTATATTAAAAATAACCTAACATAAAGTCCACACCGTCTTCTTCGTTAAACCTACTGAACCAAAAATGAACGCCACCAAACTGATTAACGTTTTAGACACTACGTTGAGACAGATGATGATGTCGAACAAGATCGATGTAGAGTGGTCGTAGATGGTGAAGAGTTACGGTGATGGCAGGTAGTGAACGAGCAGTTTGTGGTGGTAGATATGACTGAAGATGATGGACCAGATACGAAGATCGATGACAACAAATGACAGTGAGTAAAGAAGCAGGTTGTGTAAGGTGATTATGGATGCAACTGGTTGGTGATGAAGGCGGGTCGTCGGAAGTTAAAAGGAGATGATGGAAGTGAAACCGGAGAAGATAACTAAAGTTGCAGGTTCCGGTGATGATGGTTGTAATAGTGATGACTTGAAACAGATGACAACTTGAAACCTCTATAGCTTGCGACTCGAGACCGTGGATGATGATTTTGGTTGCGAGTGGAGACTGACTACTGGTTGCGAGTCGCAACTGAAACAGGATGAACCGAAACCGTGGTGAATGCGAGTCGAAACCAAAACGTGATGAACCGCAACTTTGATGGTTGCGAGTCGTAACCAGAACGTGATGAACCGCAACAGAGATGGTTGCGAGTCGAAACCGTAGATGATTGCGAGTCGAAACCAAACAGGATGAGCCGAAACGGTGGTTGCTACTCGAGACCTTGAAGAAGCTGAATGGAGGTTGCGAGTCGAGACTGTGAATATGTTGAGGAGCCGAGACCAGTTGAAGGCTATGTCCTCGGTTGCGACTCGAAATCAGCAGAGATGATTACTCGAGACCTCAGAGGATAACTGATATGAAAAAGATGATGACTCTAAACCTTCTAGAAAGATGAGACTCGAAAACAGATAATGATGAAAATTGATGAGCTGCTGTATATAATAATAATATATGGAAAGTATTAATAACTCAACAACTCTCCACCGAAATCTTTGGGAATTTTTAAATCAAGATATTTTTGGGAAAATAAAGAGATTATGTCTATTCTATAAACAGACTTTTTCAAAATTTAAACACCAAAATATACTAATCTTGATCAAAATTCGACGAACATAACCAAGAACACGAAGAACGCGATGAACGAAAATTCAAAATCTTGAATATTTGATATCACACCGAGCCTAGAAACAGGTTCTAATGGCTCTGATACCACTTGTTAGTCCCAAATCCTCCCAAGATATCACTCAAAGGTTAATCGAACGCGGAATATAAGATCAAACCTCAAGAACAAAAAGAAAATAATATTATTACCAAACTTTGTGTCGCTGCTTCGATCGCACACGGTTTCAACGAACCGTCTGGTACGATCTCTAAGAAGATTGCACACGCTCTCTAGGAACGTCTGGTACAATCTCTAAGAACCTTGCACACAATCTCTAGGATTGTCTGGTACAAGGTTCTCCACACAGGGGATTACGTGATTACAAAAATGAGAGAGCTAGCCTAACAATAAACTAGATAGAACAATATATAGGAGCCTCTAACCAATTGGCCCACATGGCCTAGCCCAAACCCAAGTCCTAATCTAAGCCCAATAGACATAAACGTGTACAATAAAGATAAGCGTAAAACTATACAATTTCTGGGCCTTACAGTGGATAAAGGCGCAAGGCCGAGAGTTGTCACATATAACATTTGCGCAATTGTTGCGCGTTCCATGTGCGCGGGATGATATGTCCATCCAGGGTGCGCAATTTGTATGCCCCTTTCCCTAGCACCTCGTGTATTAAGTATGGGCCTTCCCATTTGGGTGCTAGCTTTCCGGGGCGTTCAGCGTTTGAAGCTTCATTGTCTCTGAAGACATATTCTCCTGGAGTGAAGGTACAAATGCGTACTCTTGCATTGTAGTACCTCTCCAATTGCGTCTTATACTTAGCTTCTTTGATTCGCGCTATTTCACGCCTTTCTTCGAGTAAATCCAAGTCAAGACGGCGCTCTGCCTCGTTATTGATTGTGTTGACTGCTGTCAAGCGCGGAGAGGGGAGGCCAATTTCAGCTGGGATAACCGCCTCAGAGCCATAAACTAGGCTGAAAGGGGTTTCGCCAGTACTTGTTTTCGGCATGGTTCGATGAGCCCACAGGATGCTCGGGAGCTCATCTACCCAGCCTCTTCTCTTTGTGCCAGTCGGGCCTTTATCCCATCGACAATACTCTTGTTGACACTTTCTACTTGGCCATTGCCTTGAGGGTGTGCAACGGAAGAGAAAGTGTGTTCGATCTTCATTCTTTCATCCATTTTTGAAGGTCGTCAGACGCGAAGTTGGTGCCATTGTCGGTTACAATCTTGAGTGGGAGGCCAAACCTGCAAATGATGTGTTCCCATATAAACTTGCACACCATCATTGCAGTAGTTGAGGCGAGAGCTTTGGCCTCCACCCATTTAGTGAAATAATCGACAGCCAAGATTATGAATTTGACGGCACCAGGAGCTTCGGGGAAAGGTCCCACCATATCAATTCCCCACTGCTGGAAAGGCCAAGTAGTGGATACAGGGATAAGATCATTTTTCGGGCGAAGGGTTTTCGGGGCGTGCCTTTGACAGGAGTCGCATTTGCGCAATTCCTTTAGTGTGTCAACGTGCATCCCTGGCCAATAGTAACCAGCGTTCATTATTTTCGCGACAACCATGCGTGAGCCTGCATGGATGCCGCAGATTCCTTCGTGAATCTCTCTAATAAAGTAATTTGCATCTTGGGGGTCCACACAACGCAAGAGTGGCCCCAAGAAGGATCTTCGATACAAGATTCCTCCGTTCATCTCATAGAACAAAGCCTTGTTCTGTATCTTTCTTGCCTCTGCTTTGTTCTCAAGGAGTATTCCCTCTTGCAAGTACTGGATGATAGGGGTCATCCAAGATGGTTGTCCTATCTCGATCACATTCACTTGACGCAGTAAAACCGACGGGTTTTTTAGTACTTCGATTCTTACATCTTTGGCGAGATGTTGAAAAGAAGTTGAAGCGAGCTTACTCAAGGCGTCTGCTGGTTTGTTCTCTGAGCGATTGATGTGCACTACCTTATATGACTTGAATCGTTGAAGCAACTCTTTTTCTTGGTCTAAATACAAAGCCATAACCTCGCCCTTTGCATCATATAATCCGTTGATTTGACTGGCGATCAGGAATGAGTCAACATGCGCTTGTAGGTTTTGAGCTCCCATTTTGATGGCGAGGCACAAGCCCGCCAAGAATGCCTCATACTCTGCCTCGTTGTTGGTGTTCTTGAAATCCAACTTGATGGCGTATGTGAATTCATGTTTCTCTGGGCTAACAAGGCGCAATCCCGCTCCTGCGCCATCTTCGTTTGAGGCTCCATCGGTGTAAAGCAACCATAGCCCATCGGACGTGTCTTCTATGGGAGTCTCAACAATCTCGCAATCTTTGATTTTATCTTCTGGGACTTCAGTGACGAAGTCCGCTAGCACTTGCCCCTTGATTACTGGGAGCGACCTATATAGAATGTTGTGGCCCCCCAGCTAGATCACCCACTCTGCTAACCGCCCAGATGTTTCTGGCTTTTGCAATATTGTGCCAATGTGGAAGTTAGTGAGTACTGTTATCACATGCCCTGTGAAATATCTGCGCAGCCTCCTGGAGGCGTGTAGCAGCGCAAGTACCAACTTTTCCATTGTTGAATATCTCGTTTCTGGATCGGTAAGCACCCTACTGATGTAATAAATTGGAGTCTGAACTCCATCTCTCTCCACCAATAATACCGACCCAACTGCCTTGTCCGAAGAGGACAAGTACAGGATGAGTGGTTCCTTTTCAAACGGCGTGGTCAGGGTATAACAACAGTTACCACACCAGTATCCAGGCCGCTCCGTTCGAGGCATTGTACGGACGGAAGTGCCGATCACCTCTTTGTGGGCAGAAGTTGGTGACAGCCAAATCACAGGCCCAGAACTCGTGGTAGATACGACCGAAAGGATTGCTCAGATACGACAGCGAATGGCGGCAGCTCGTGACCGTCAGAAAAGCTATGCAGATAAGCGACGAAAACTACTCGAGTTCCAGGTTGGGGATCGAGTGCTACTTAAAGTCTCACCTTGGAAAGGTGTAGTTTGTTTTGGCAAACGAGGCAAACTCAATCCGCGTTATGCCGGACCATTCGAAATCATTGAGAAGATTGGCAAGGTCGCCTACAAGTTGAATCTACCTGAAGAACTCAGCGGAGTTCACAACGTATTCCATGTGTCGAATCTGAAGAAGTGTCTGTCAGATGAGACCCTCATAGTTCCCTTAAAGGAGCTCACAATCGACGACCAGTTGCGATTCGTCGAGGAACCAGTTGAAATCACAGACCGAGATGTTAAGATTCTCAAGCGTACCAGAATACCTCTTGTTCGAGTTCGTTGGAACTCCCGTCGTGGCCCAGAGTATACCTGGGAATGGGAAGATCAAATGAAACTCAAGTATCCCCAGTTGTTTAAGAAAAGTGCAACCACTACTGAGGCTGAAGCTACTGCAGAATTTTGGGACGAAATTCCAAATCAACGGGGGGATGATGTGACACCCCAGGAAAAGCCAGTAAACACCGCAACTTAACTAACTTCCTCAGTAACCACGCACTAAATTTCGGGACGAAATTTTCTTAACAGGGGGAGAATGTGACAACCCTCGTAATTACATGTATCCGTACGATTATTTAATGATAATTAAAGTGCTTAGTGACTGTGTTGAATTACTTAACTGTTTCCTGATTACTGTGTCATACTTACATGTGCTTGTTAACATACTAGTCATGTGCAGAAAATTTACTAAATGGTCCTGAATGTTTTCCTAAGTGTTAGGAATTAAAAGTGTTACAAAAATATATATAAGACACTTTACGAAATAATTAAACACTTTAACGGAACAGTATCCGACCGAACAACCGGACATTACCCGGGACACCAAATATTTGTCAAACACGTTGTTTTATTATTTTTAGCTAGTCATGATCCCCGTTTACCATAACACCCACTAAAAAGCAACTAACTAACATATGGAAGTTATACTTGAATTCTAACTAACCTTTAACCATTTAGTTGCAAATGTTACATCCAACCCCCCCCTAAAACCGAATTCGGTCCCCATGAGGACCCACCATATATTCACACCATACTTCATATCCTACTACAAGATTTGATCACAATTTTTTATTAGATGTTGCTTGTTCTTGTCACCAAAATATTAGAAGACATCTATATATGTATGACACCAAGATTCAACATCATTTCACAAATATTCACACTCTCTCACTCTCACTCTCTCTCCCTCCTCTCGGTCACCCACAACCGCCCCCATCACCACCACCACTTCACAACCATCTTCATCCATTTATCAAGTTCCATTCAAGCTACAAAGGTGATTCAAGGAGGTTGCAACTTGTGGAGCTTCAAAAGAGCATTGTTCTTGCTTGTTCATCATCATTTCTCATCATCTTCCTCACTAGATTCTACCCTAGCCTTGTGCTAGTAGTAAGCTCTTATCAAACCCTTGTTCATCTTGTTTTTATGGCTAAAACTTGTAGTATGATACTTATGTTTAAAACACTAAAAGAACTAGAACACTAAAAGGGGTTAAACAAGAAACTTGAACACAAAAGTTTACATGAAGATGAAATCTTGTTGGGTTAAGTTTGATTAAAGCATGCATGATGTTAGATGGTTGATTTCTTGATAAACCCGTTGTTAGGATAATTGTTGATACAATTTAGTAACGTTTAAACTATAAAGAAACATGCTGATTGGCATTTTCAGCCAACTTCAACTGGCTGTAAACGGATCATAATAAATCAAAAAACTGATTTTCTGAAGCCTAAATTATGTATTTTCGAAAAACAGATCCAATGGCACTGGAATCGTAATTTTTCGAGGTCGTTTACTATTTTTAAAGATCTGTTTTTCGACAGCAGCTCAAGCTGCATTTTTCCTGCTGAAAATATGTGTTATGTTTTTCGTCATAACTTGAATTCTGTGTAGAGTTAGCTCATGAAATTTGTACTGTAGTTGACCACTGATGTATTTGTAATTCTCCCATTGGGATTTCGTAAATCGGACTTACGATGAATTTTAAATAAATTATTCCGTGGACTGGAGTCAGAAAAAGATGAATATGATTTCAGTCCGGTAAATGAATTTTTATAAAATATTGGTAATGAATTGGGTCCCGAAACTTTTACAAAATAATATTTGGATCGTTTAAGACCTTCTGTAAAAAGTTGGGAATTTTTGGAACAAGTTAACTATTTTATTAAAATCCCCGAAAACATCCCAGTTTTGAATGTGAAAGCTGAAACGACATAAGTAGTAAATTGCGTGTCTAAATGTCGGGTATGTTATCTGAGAATGATCTAACATGTTATATGCCAATGAAAGTGTTATGTGCAATGTCGTATGTTTGTTTATGAACGGGAATAGATGGGAAGTTTATATGGGCATGAACCGTTAAAGTGAGTGCATGTTATGTGGTAGATGCGTGTAGGAACTTTGTGCTTATTTGAAGTCACTAATAAACTAAGTGGTAATCATACTAGGACGTGATTGATCGACCTTGACTGTTAGCTATTTTTGAGAGTCAAACCGAGTAACCGAGGTGAGTTTACACACTTTCTAAGGCATGGGATTCCCGGTGGTTTGGGAATGGGTTAAAGAATTAAAAGGAATCTACATATCCTCCTTGGGTAGGATATGTACGGCCATCCTCCTTGGGTAGGATGCCAATATTTAATCCTGCGTATTCTCCTTGGGTAGAATACGTACGTTCGTCCTCCTTGGGTAGGACAACAACCTTAAAACTTACTAGACAAAACTCTATCATGAAGTCCCTCATTTTATATCGACTTAATCGCCGAGGCCAATGGCGAGCGGGTCATTAGTTAATAGCGCTATTAGGTTTAACAAACCTCACACCGTGCCATTCGGATGGGCGTGTACTAATGGACTATGGCAAACTGTCAATGATGATAGAACATTGACGTAGGGCACAACTATTGTTCGTCAGTTATCGATATCTTAACGGTCTAGTGGTTCACATGGGGAAACCCCCACTAATTATGGATATGGTTCGGGTAATAAAGAAGGAGCTGGTTAATCATACTTTCAACTTTAGGGTAACCCCCACGGCAAGTAAGCCAACGAAAGACAAACCATGTTTTCGGAACAACTAAAACTAAATAACCAACCGTGAACTCACTCAACTTTGTTGTTGACTCGTTGTTACATGCCTTACAGGTCGCTAAATGCTTATGGAGCTTGCACGAGGAGGAGGTCGTTGTGGGATATGGACTGTTATATCCCGTGCTAAATATTTAATCCTTATGAACTTATTAAACCTACGTATTGGACTTTAAACTTATGAACTATGGAACTTATGTTTTGGACTTACGTTTTATGCTTCCGCTGTTAACTTAAAATCGGTTATTCTCTTTTGGTCACCAATTGTATTGTGGTTGGTTTTATTTACTTAATTATGTTGTTCAATATGATTGGTGGCTCGATCCTGGTCATGTCACGCCTCCAAGCGGTGATACTCCGCGTGTGGATTTTGGGGGTGTGACAGTCGGGCCTTTATCCCATCGACAATACTCTTGTTGACACTTTCTACTTGGCCGTTGCCTTGAGGGTGTGCAACGGAAGAGAAAGTGTGTTCGATCTTCATTCTTTCATCCATTTTTGAAGGTCGTCAGACGCGAAGTTGGTGCCATTGTCGGTTACAATCTTGAGTGGGAGGCCAAACCTGCAAATGATGTGTTCCCATATAAACTTGCGCACCATCATTGCAGTAGTTGAGGCGAGAGATTTGGCCTCCACCCATTTAGTGAAATAATCGACAGCCAAGATTATGAATTTGACGGCACCAGGAGCTTCGGGGAAAGGTCCCACCATATCAATTCCCCACTGCTGGAAAGGCCAAGTAGTGGATACAGGGATAAGATCATTTTTCGGGCGAATGGTTTTCGGGGCGTGCCTTTGACAGGAGTCGCATTTGCGCAATTCCTTTAGAGTGTCAACGTGCATCCCTGGCCAATAGTAACCAGCGTTCATTATTTTCGCGACAACCATGTGTGAGCCTGCATGGATGCCGCAGATTCCTTCGTGAATCTCTCTAATCAAGTAATTTGCATCTTGGGGGTCCACACAGCGCAAGAGTGGCCCCAAGAAGGATCTTCGATACAAGATTCCTCTGTTCATCTCATAGAACAAAGCCTTGTTCTGTATCTTTCTTGCCTCTGCTTTGTTCTCAGGGAGTATTCCCTCTTGCAAGTACTGGATGATAGGGGTCATCCAAGATGGTTGCCCTATCTCGATCACATTCACTTGACGCAGCAAAACCGACGGGTTTTTTAGTACTTCGATTCTTACATCTTTGGCGAGATGTTGAAAAGAAGTTGAAGCGAGCTTACTCAAGGCGTCTGCTGGTTTGTTCTCTGAGCGATTGATGTGCACTACCTTATATGACTTGAATCGTTGAAACAACTCTTTTTCTTGGTCTAAATACATAGCCATAACCTCGCCCTTTGCATCATATAATCCGTTGATTTGACTGGCGATCAGGAGTGAGTCAACATGCGCTTGTAGGTTTTGAGCTCCCATTTTGATGGCGAGGCACAAGCCTGCCAAGAATGCCTCATACTCCGCCTCGTTGTTGGTGTTCTTGAAATCCAACTTGATGGCGTATGTGAATTCTTGTTTCTCAGGGCTAACAAGACGCAATCCCGCTCCTGCGCCATCTTCGTTTGAGGCTCCATCGGTGTAAAGCAACCATAGCCCATCGGACGTGTCTTCTATGGGAGTCTCAACAATCTCGCAATCTTTGATTTTATCTTCTGGGACTTCAGTGACGAAGTCCGCTAGCACTTGCCCCTTGATTGCTGGGCTCGACCTATATAGAATGTTGTGGCCCCCAGCTCGATCGCCCACTTTGCTAACCGCCCAGATGTTTCTGGCTTTTGCAATATTGTGCCAATGTGGAAGTTAGTGAGTATTGTTATCACATGCCCTGTGAAATATCTGCGCAGCCTCCTGGAGGCGTGTAGCAGCGTAAGTACCAACTTTTCCATTGTTGAATATCTCGTTTGGTTTAGGGGTTGATTAGTTTGGTTTATGTTTCTACCATAAGGGTTAATCTTCTTATGACTTTCTGAGCTCCTTAATGATCCGTTAATCCTGCAAAACAGAACACCGTTAGCTCGTTAAGAGGGGAATATGGGGGTTTCCCTCTTAACCAGACTCCGGCGTGAGAATAAGTAACTGCTTTGAGGAGATAATTGTGAGTTAAGAGTGAGAGTAGAGCGAATAGAATGTTTAACCTGTGAACTGAGGTCTCTATTTATAGCCGGAGAGGTGTAAGAGGATGTGGGCTGATGGGCCTTGGGCCGGAAGGCGACAACATAGAGGATATGCTCCTTGTCTCACTAGTGGCTACCGTTAGTGACTTCTAGAAGTTCTCCGGTGCTGGCGCACCGTGATTGGAGCCACGTGTCACAGTTGTCGGCCTGGCCGTCCTTCTGCCATCAGCAGGTAAGTGGAGATCGTGGGGCAGGTGTCCCTGCCCTGTGATTGGTGCCACATAGGCGTCCTTGTGTACTCTCTGTCTCCTGCACGTCAGACGATCGTGGAGCACGATTGAGCACAGCGTGGAGGACGCGGATTAGCTCCTTACTTCTGCCACTTGTACCTTTCGTACCTTCTGAAGTGGCTTTGCGCTATAGTTCCTGTGCGATCCTTGTTTGGCACGTAACTAGCCCGCGCAGGATTATAGGAGCTGGAGGCTCTTATTCAGAATGCTAAGTGTTGAATTTGGTGTTTTCTCTTGTTGAGACGTCGCACGGGGTTAATCCATGCTGGAGTAACCCGCGCGAGGTTATGGTTGAAAACTTTGCTGAATAAGGAGTATGGTCTTGCGCGCGACCTGAATGAAGGTCTGCGCGGCGTTTTGGGACCATACCCCTTCAAGTGGGCTCAACGAAAAGCTAGCTTCTAGGAAAACAAATTTGGAGTTCCCACATGGAGGGGAGGTGTTCTCGCACCTCCTACAACCCTTTGTCCTGCTCTATTTACTGCGCTTTTACTAGGTTTTGGCTCCCTCAGGTAGTATTTCCTGATTCTCCAACTTCTTTCCCAAGCTTTTGTCGGCTTGGTTCGACGTTGGCCTCTTTCTTGATGGACTCCGTCCACACTTTAGGGCGTTATTATTAGAAAACTAACTTTTCTAGTTGTTACAAAGTAATACTCTAATGAGTAAAAATACCAACTTGATTCTCTTCTTTAAACATATAGGATTGTTTGAATTTGTTTTTCAAGCAATAAAAGAATAACAATGTTAACAAAAGAATTTATATACATTAAAAAAAAAGAGTTAACTGCCATTTTCGTCCATGTGGTTTGTTCACTTTTGTTATTTCAGACCAATTTTCAAAATTGCACAAGTTTCGTCCCTGACATACTGGAAACGTGCCACTTCAGTCCAAAAATTAAAATTCATTTAAGTCAGACAGGTTAAATGAATGGTATTATTGTCAATTCATAAAATAAGGTGAAAATAAAAAGAAATATGAATTGACAATAATACTCTTCATTTAACTCTTCTGACTTAACTTTGGGATTTAATTTTCGGACTAAAGTGGCACGTTTCCAGTATGTTAGGGAGGAAACCGGTGCATTTTTGAAAATTGATCTAAAATGGCAAAAGTGAACAAACTGCAGGGACGAAAATGACAATTAACTCCAAAAAAATGGGAGTTATACACGGCTAACATTTGTTTAAGAAACAAACACAATCGGGCACCTGTGACATGTTGTGAAAAACGACGAAGCCGTCTGTGACATCGAAGACAGAAGCACCATAAAAACGCCGACTTTACAAAATATACCACCATTTTGGACATGTGGCACGATCTCAGTGAACATATACACTTCCATCCAATGTTTTAAAAACCGGTTTTTTAATCATACCGGGTTGGGTTAAAAAATGGTTCGACCGGTTGAACCGGGTTGTACCGAGTGGTTTAACCGGGTTAACTAATTAACTCTATATTACCAACATGAATCTCAACCAACAAGTTGGTGAAATGAATAAATGTCAGAAACATATTAAAATCTACACATTATAAATCACATTCGAAAAAAATACCCCAAAATAGATTAAAACCTACACATAAAATATGGCAGAATCAAAATTTATTAGTAACACATGTTTCACACATGTCAAGACCTCCTAACAATCATAATATATACATGATTACTAATAACTACTAAGTAATATTATATACTAGTTCAAAAGAGTGAAACCACTAGAAGCACAATGACGTACTTGAAATATAGAATGAAACTGGAAGCTACGAAGGGATGGAAGTGATGAAGAGTTGAAGACAAAGGGATGGAATGATGAATGACGCACCGATTGCACCGTAAACCACCAAGGAAGACTGATATGCGCTAGGTTATGGAGTAAACTAATGGGCTTGATGAAATTGTAAAAAAAAAAAAAAACCCAAATTTACCTTGGGCCGGTACCGGTTTACCGGTTCAAACCGGTATTTCACATTTTACCGGCGGTACGAATCACATACCATTTCCAAGTTTTACCGGGGTGTTTCGTACCGGCTAAGCATCTGGAATCCGGTATTACCGGTATAACCGGCCGGTACGAACCGGTTTTTAAAACATTGCTTCCATCTGAACTTAGACTATCCACTATCACAACCCAACCCAACCCAACCCAATCTTTCAATAAAATACTAATTTCTCTCTCTTCCACCTATACAACCCAACCCAATTCAATTTTTCACCCACATTCACAACCCAACCTAAACTAATATTTTATTATATAAATATGATTTATAATTATTGTTTAAATCATGAAAATTGAGAAAAGCAATTAAATATTGTAAAGTTAGGTTGCAAACTTTGGTTGGTGAAACAACCCGGTCGTTCACCATGGTGAATTTTTTATTAAAAAAATTGCTCAAATTTTTTGTCCTATTATCCATGTGGCAACCGGTTGTGGAAATTGTTCACCATAGTAGATAGTCTTAATACACCGGCGGCGTCACCTGTGTTCGAGGGACATTTTGTGACAACAAAAAGTCAAAGGAAAAGAACGTGACACGTAAAAATGGACATTTTCAGTATTTTTCCAAAAAAAAAAAAACATCATACATAGCCTTTGTTTGTTATTTGTGTAATTAACAAATATATGTAATTAAGTAATTACTTTTTTTTTTTGTAAATATTTTATTATTATTATTATTGCAAAACAATATTTTATTATTCCTTCATACTTGTCAAGTTACATCAAAACAGAAGGTAGACAGGCAACAAGCTGCGCCGCCACCCCTTTCTGAATTGCAAACCCTAATATACCAAAGACAAAACCCCATCCCCCTGAGGCTGAGCAATTGTTATGAATGACCCGTTGGACCCTGGTCAGGAATTGGATAGCTTCTGGCGCTAGGGAGCCAAATGTGTCAAAGGCAAAAGGGACAAAAACATGTTGGTTCTCTGCACAAGCTTTAGCGTGCTTATCAACTTTCTTCGATTCAGCCTTTGTTGTTGCTTGTCCAGCTACAAACCCGTTTTCCCTTAAACCAACCAGAGGGGAAACCCCCGTGAGGTCCACACAAGCATGTTTCCCCCTAGCCCAACCAAAGACGAGAAGATCCGCTGGTCGCAGAGTAGATCTCCCTTCCACAGGGTCTGTAAGGAAATTCACATGAGCCTCTTTCTTAGCCGAAATCCCCGCTCTTCTCAGGATGTCCCACAAAACATCTCGCACCCAGTCATGCCGATATTTGAACCCAGGTAGCTTTTTACAATGCACTGCGTGCTCTCCGTATTTATCCATACAAGCTTTACGACATATCGGGCATGTTTCATCTTCTGGGTACATAGGGATCATCAGCCGGTATTTAAGGATTGCTCTGTATTCTACTGCTGACATACATTGTCCCAGCCCCTCAATTGGGACAACAGTCAAAAAATCCTGAGCATGGGGACCCTTCAGGCACTCCCACACCGCCTTCTGGCGAGATAACAAATCAAAATTTTCTCCTAGGCTTTGAGCGATTTTGCTAAACAGAGCATTCGCCAAAGTTTTTTTGTTAGTAGGTGACTTTTATCATTTGTTTAATATGTATTTTAAATCATAATAATCTATGCAAAACAAATTTATACAAAAATGCCATACAAACAAGTTACATATAATATCAAATTTGTACAGCAATATCAATGCGAAAAAAAAAAAACAGTATTTGAATACACATAATCTTCGGACCATCAACTCCGGCCACCGGCAGGGGTGGTGCTCGGTGGCTGACACAAGAAAACAAGACAATATCAACATGGGACCCAACCACATTGTCCCTACAACTCAACAACACACACACACACACGGTGGTTCAAATCAATGATCATATTCCATCATTCAAGAAAACACTTGAGCATGCTTTCATGGGTTTTTTTCACAAAGCTTTCAACTTTATACCCAATTCTTGATTTTCATCACTACCCCACATCAAAATTACCAAACTCTCCCTCCTTCTCATAATAACACACTAGTTTTTACTTTTTATTCACTTGAGGATCATCATATTTTCAACTTTATGCCCAGATCTTGATCATGATCTTTGTCACAATCCCACATCCAAAATTACCAAAATCCACCTACATACAAATCCACAACTTTATGCCCAATTTGTTTGTCATCACAACCCCACATCAAAATGACCAAATTCACCGCTCTGCTACCGTAACACTATCGTAGCACGGGATAACGAAAATGAAGTACAAGCACCTTTAACATCTTAAAGAATCAAGCCCTAAAGCTTTTGCTTTCACCTTCAAACTTGTCAAGTAATGAATAGCTTCATCGATTACCATAATTGCATTTTTGCCATTTTTATCACCAGGAATCAGATTCTGAAGTACATTTATCGTCTCCTTCATTTTCGCTATTCTTAATTTCTTATTACTACATGAAATATCATCATACTCTTCCTCAAACACTCCATTACCAGAACAGTTAATTCCAGATTTCCCTGAACTCGCAGTATCCTCGAGTGTATTTACGAGACTACCCACATCTTCTTTCTTATGTCTTTTCAAGGGTCCCCCAGAACTCGCAACTTCCTCTTCTTCGCCACTTTCAAGTTCCCGTTTTTGTCCACCCATCATGGAACAAGGGGAATGGCCCGTACTTGTTTCATCATCATTATCTTCGTCTTCATCATCATAATCATCATCGGAGTACAGTAATGCGTTAAGCTCTTCGGAATCCTCTCGCATCTCACTTTGTGAATCATTTCCATCATTTTCTTCAACTAGTTTATCAACACAAACTATGTGTGATCCAAATTGCGGTTTTGATTTATTCAAGGAAGGAAATTGGTAACGGGTTGAGGAGGGCCCGACACCCAAACCATACATCATAGTCGTTTGATCACCCGATTGATCAAACACAAGAAACTTCTTTTGTAACCCGTTCGTTTCTTGAGCCACAACAGGGCTTGCTTCCGGAAGCTTCTCTTTGACTTCTTTCGCTATAGAGTTGACCGTCGGGACAATACCCTGACGGTATCTTGGCAAGCCATAGAACCAACCACAGGGTTCATGGTAAACCGGTGGAGAAACCGAATTCCCAAAAGACGGGAATGTAACTCGAGGCCCTAAACCGAATTGGGCGCTCGATAAATTCGGATTCAACGATTGCCAATCGATATTCTGGTCTCGAGACCAAGAATTTAAGCCCTTTTCCATTTAGTTAAAATAATCACCTGAAAAAAGTAATTATTTGATGATAAAGATACCGATTGGGTTCAAAAGAATCAAACTTTACATGAACATGATATTAGAAATCGTACCAGGCGATGAACGATTGTGCGGGCGTTTGTATTGAATTCTGAAAACTTCTAAAAACACGACAACTAAATAAAACACTGCTTAATTTGATCGCGAAGAGAAAAAAAACAGAGCTACGTTACAGGTTTAAGCAAATGACGGAAGTATTCGGCCTGAAAAGATAAAACATCCCCACAAAAAGAACATATTAGATTCATATTGTCCCGAATATCACCAACATGAAACAGAATATGATTCAAAGACAAGCATAAAACATCAAAAAGTTATCGAGAATCCAATTCCTGAACATAGTTGTCAATAGCGGTCGCTATGGTCGCTATAGCGAATAGCGTAGCATATAGTTCGAAGGTCGCTACAGCGATATATAGCGGAATTTCATCTTTTTTCTTAAATATATATAGCGATTAAATATAGCTATTAGATAGCTGGATTTTAGGTTTTTGTTAAATATACATGTAAAATAGCGTATATACCATGGTATTTTGATATAATATACATATAATTTTTAAAAAAAAATCTAGTGTATCGCTATTTATAAAATAGTGCTCGCTTTTTGTCGCTATTCGCCAGTAACAACTATGTTCCTAAATATAAAAATAAGAATTCAAACAACAATAAGTTTAACAAGAAAATAAAACTGCAGCGAACCTGACAATCTTGAAGAGGTTGAAAGCATGCTATAACTTTAACAATTATGGTGGCGCTCCCAGCGGTTCCATTTAAATGTTTCAAAGCCCGAAATCTTGTTTGTCCAGCTGATTGACACACCATAACTACTTTTTCCCTACCCTTATAATCAGTTTTAATCCCCTAAAGATCTTGACAAACAATCCAAGAAGATAACCCAAACAAGATTTTCAAAGTCGGTGACAAAGAACTAAAAAAGATTCGATTTTTAATCGAAAGAGACTAAACAACAACGCGTTCTGGTGTTCAGCTAATCCAGCGACAGTAGCAGGGAATAACAATGAATAAATTAGTTCCCATGGATGAAACTTTGTAAATGGTTGCTATGAAAAGGGTTATAACATAAAGTAAATCGATGGATTCAACAGGTTTTACAGAATCACCCGACAATAGAGATTCAGTGATATGATTTTACGATAAACGTCTACAGATAAGCAATACCACCGCATGCTCTTTGTAACGAGATATTAACGCCACGTTATTATCTATTCAGTTTTTACTGTTTGAACCTGCAAAAAAAAAAATTAAAGCAATATACATATTAGATACAGAACCTCAAGCAATACATATATCATTTTTTTTACAAAATCATTTTTATTTATATATAATATACTGGCCGAGTTACATCAATATCGCAGGTAAGCGAGCAACAAGCTGCGCCGCTACCACTTTCTGAATAGCAAACCCTAGCCTATTAAAGACAAACATCTGCCCTGTTGATGAGCAACTGCTGCCGACAACCTTTTGGACCCTAGTCAACAAACGGATAGCTTCTGGAGCTAGGGAGCCAAAGGTGTCGAAGGCGAAGGGGACACCTTATAACCAATTCAATCTATGCAAATCACAACAAATAATCTTTAATCACTTGTAGCAAAACACTCAGTCTATGCAAATCACAGTAATTAGTTTAACTAACTCCATATCGAAACACAAATTTAATCAATTTTGATGGTGATCAAAACATGTTCATATGGTTACTTACTATCCCCCTTTCGGTTACCTTTTCCGGTTTTAATTTCCATCTCAAACCTTATATTGGATCAGACTAAGGCTGCTTTTAATCTGGATTATTCTTTACATTCATTAAGATACATATTGGGATCAATTCAAGGTTATTAATCCTAAAGATTAGAGATCTATGATCAGTAAAGTGGTATGATTAAGAAACAAAAGTAGGTTAAATTTCAACATAATATATAACTTTGTTTGTAAATAACTGAGAGAATTATAGTACAAGCAATAAATAAACCCTGTTTGTTGATAGCAAAACATCCAAGCTAAGTAAGAAGAAATGGACAAATACCCATATCTGAAAATGATTTTTGTACAAAACCCATGAAGGAAATAGATAAAAGCAGGGAAATTTATGGAATTAGAACAGAAAGAGAAGAGGGAAGATAACCTGGAAAGAATCTGAAAGGGAGAATGTTGAAGAGGATGAAGATGGAGAGGGAGAGAGAGAGCACGGGGGAAGAAAGATAATAAATAGAGAAATGAATGGTGATTATTTATTATTCAGCAGCACACCCACCGCCCCCACCCTCAACTCAAGCGTGCAAATACACTCTTCTCTTTCTCTGTCTATCGGTAATTTTGATACCACCTCACTATCGAAACCAATACTGGTACCGAAAATATTGATACCAAAATTTGTCAAATATGGATACCGGTATTGGTATTGAAAATTTTCGATACAGTAGATAGGTATTTGAAGGTAAAATTCGGTATTAAAAATTTGGCGACCATGAATTGGTAATAAAGAACTTTACATGTTTCCTTTTTTTTTTTAAATTCGTAAGTTTCTTTTATTTCTCAGTTAATCATTTATAGCATAAACCTAACATATCTGAACTCAATTTCTAGTTCTATTTATTTTATTTTATTAGTATGAAAAGGTTGGTGTTGTCAAACGAGTTTGAATACGTTTACACGTATTAGAGCTCTTTTGTTTAAAGAATTTAAGTGTTAGTTCTTTTTGTTTGTCTGATGGGTGTTAAAACTAATGTTAAGGGTATTTATTTATTTGTAACATAAAGCTCGGATTTGTTGTTTTTAATCGATGCTAAATTTGGGTTGTGTATTAACTCTATGAAGATGGATAATTGTGATGATTGATAGATTTTCTTAAGAATCTTAAAACTAATTGTGCTAATCTTCATACTAATATTTTTAGATGAAGCTCGAACACTATATATATATATATATATTTTTTTTTGAAAAGTGAACTTCATAAAACCACACGCGAAAACCACCTAATCTCCAAGACGGAGAGAAGGGTCCGCCTACAACATTACATCAAAAACAAATTACACCACGACTTCCAATCCTTATCGTTATTATTGTGCCTATTACTAAACCATAAGAAAGTAAGTGCCTTTACATCCGCTATAACCTCTACCACCTTGCATCGCTTGTTCTAAAAAAATTGCTCGTTTCTAGCTTTGCAAATCCCCCAACAACACGCAATGACCACCCCTCTCACAATCTCCTTCCAAAGATTAGACAAACCATCCATATTATGTATCTCCACCATATCCTTTAAGCTAAAAGCAAAAAAATTGGGTAGACCACACCACCCTCTCACAATCTCCTTCTGAAGATTAGACAAACCATCCATGTCTCTCTACCACATCCTTTCGAAGATTAGACAAACCCTATATTTTAATTGAAACATGTGATGTGCATATTAAAAACTTGTTTGTTAATTATATATAAATTTAGGGGTCAATTTTTTTTACTCGCACAGGGCCTCAAAATTCTTTTGATTTTTTGGGAACGACCCTGACATCAAACATATGTTCTTATTTTTCTTCAAATTATTCTTTGACTTGATTAAGGGGTTGTTTGTTCACCTCTTAATGAAGCTCTTAATGGTTCAGACCTCTTGCTGGTTCAACAGTTAATGGTTCAGACTGTTTGTTTCACGAGCAGATGTCTGAATGGTTCAGACATTTGCCTCTGAATGGTTAAGACCTCTAATCTGAATTGCTCAGGCATTTGTCTCTGAACGGTTAAGCATTATACAGGCTCTTAATGGTTCAGACTGTTTGTTTCACGAGTAGATGTCTGAATGGTTCAGACATTTGCCTCTGAATGGTTAAGATTTATATAGAGTCTGAATGGTTAAGACCTCTAATCTGAATTGGTCAGGCATTTGCCTTTGAACGGTTAAGCATTATACAGGCTCTTAATAGTTCAGACATCTTACAGGTTCAACACTTAACCATTCAGATATTGCCAAACAGCCATAATTCTTCTCGCTTGTTAAAAGATGATAAAAGTTTTTATTTTTTTGTTTTCATTAAATTTTATCTCGACTGTGGTAATATTAATATTATTCAATTTAGTTATGTAAAAACTTAAAAAGTAGCAAAAGATTCTGCGACCCCCTTCCACTAATCGACTATACACCTACACACCTCTGATCATGAAACCAACCACACTCATTATCCATAATCGCAACACCAAACTATAATAACCAGATTTTGACAATTTAATCCCCCTTCCTC
Source organism: Helianthus tuberosus (assembly GCA_030545235.1). NCBI lineage: Eukaryota > Viridiplantae > Streptophyta > Magnoliopsida > Asterales > Asteraceae > Helianthus > Helianthus tuberosus. Next base: position 1,940,050 of record CM060375.1, on the reverse strand, counting down.
CATGCCAAGGTTGTCATGTCTAGTAGTTGGTTGGGGCTAATGATAATAAATATAATTTCGATCTTAAATAAAATTTTCAACAAGTTGAATACAACATTTTCCTATTTTCACACATTTTGAAAGCAACGTTTGAATTTTCTGAAGCATTTTTTTTTTATTAAAAGATATCAGCTTTTTTGACAAATTTAATCAAGTATAAGAATTTAACTACATCAAAGCAATACATAAATATTAGGTTCACCAACAAACAGTGGCGGATCTAGGATTCCGACCAAGCGGGAGCGTTTTATAAATAAGCGGTAACGAAATCGAAAAAACGTCAAATTTTTCCAAAATTTACACTAAAAATGTCAAAAATTTTCCGACCAAGCGGTAGCGGAGGCTACCCCTTGATACACTATACATCCGCCCCTGCCAACAAAACCTTATTTAGTGATAACCCGTCTATTAAACGAGTTGTGTTCGGATTGATGTGTTTACGAGTTATCCTAGTCAACCCAAAATCTTATTGTTTTCGTATTTTATTTTGGATCATATCACAAGTTGTCATCCCTAGTTTTTAAGAGGCGTGAGATATGGCAAGGGTGTCGATGTTATTTAGTCCTTTCAACTACAATAATTATTACTTATTTTGTTACATAACTAATTATTTTAGAAGTTATTAAGCAAGCAAGTGTAATTTAAAACTAGATATTAAAATCGGTTAACTGTTATGACATAAGAGCATATACAATGTTAAATATTTCGGATGTTTACAAACACTCAACTTTAGGTGACAAATCAAATTTCTATTCATTCTTCCAAAACATATATTTTTTCTCCAACATAATTACTTTTTTAAACGTAATTTTAAAATAAAAACAAATAAATATACATATATATACACACACATCAGAAGGGTGTACTCATGATGCGATGGGGAACACATACACTGGCAATCACGTAACATGTTAATTTTTTTAAATGAAAAAAAAAGAATGTAACCATATCATATCATATCATACTCAAACTAAGAAAATGGAATGCTCATTTTTATGGTGTAGTTTAGAAAAAAGAAAATATATTAACGTATTAAAAAGAAGTTATGGTCATTTAAAAATCATAAGGGTAAATTGGGTTTAAAGTGAACAATATATTTTAAAAGATTGTATCATATGTTTCAAAAGTTGTAATTACTTAAACTCTTAAATTTGTGTAGAAATACTTTTTTCGTTGTAATTACTTAAACTCTTAAATTTGTGTAGAAATACTTTTTTCCTCCTTATATGTGCTATAATAATAACTTCTATACCTGGCAAGAATCTAAGGTTTGCCTCGAGGCTTAGTCGTTTCTTGAACAAAAACGAAGCATAGTCAACAGTGGTGGACCCAGAAATTATTTGATGGGGGTGCGGATGAGGTGTTCAACCATATTTTCAAGGGGTACGGTCGGGTTTTTTGTCTAAAATATACACTAAATTTTTTTTTCAAGGGGTGCGGCCGCCCACCCTGGCCAAAGGCTAGGTCCGCCCATGATAGGCAACGAGTAAATGAAACGTAGTCAACACTGTTAAGGCATGATCGTCCCTAATGTAACCAAAAATTCGGTTGGTGAAACTTACAAAACTAGATAGATATCTTTAGAACTTGGGAGTGAGAGAGTGCAAAATAGTGTAAAGAAGGAGGTGAAGCTAAAATGGTGTTTAAGTTGGCTGAAATAAACGAAATGGGTTGGATTACTGGGTCTAGAAATGGTAAATTGGGTTCAAGTAGGTTATAAAATAAACTCGTAAGTTCCTGTTGTCGCTGAAACATAAGCACGGTCGTGCCTCATACTTGGGATGGTAGTGCTTCTTTAATTAGAACTAAGCATGGTTGTGCCTAGCATAAGCACGATTGTTTCATGGCACTGTTGTGCTTTCTCAATGTCCTAAAAAATCTGATTTTTAAGGGTGGGTTCGTGTCTCATGGTACAAACCTCGTTAACAACTTGGGCATAAAAAGGTTAAAGTTTCCGGAGTGTTTGTTTATTTGAAAATTGAGCATCCATGAACATGATTATAAGAGCACCTTCAACGGGCTCAAATGAACAGAACCGAACACGTAGGTGGTGAACATGAAATCCAAACTCGCCGTTGGAGGGCCCGTTTGAAAGGATAAGTAAAATTATGATGTGTTAACTGACGTGGCGCATTTGAAACCGGATATATCATACATTGAAGATGCTTTAACGGAAAAAAAAAGTCTGTATAATATTAAAAAAATTATGTTATTTTATTATTTTGAAAACTAAAATAAAAAAATATCTTTTGGTGAAAGGGTGGTTGTGCTATTCATTATTGGTTTCGATAGCTTTGAGTCTTTTGACTCTCTTCTTTATGGTTAGGTCTCAACTGAATCACCATTATGTCTTGCTTTCAACTTTTTTTTCTTTTTAAATTTTTATATTAATTTACTTTTTAAATTTTTATATTAATATGCTGATTTTTTGTATTTCTTTTTTTTTTTGAAAAGAGAATTTCATTAAACAAAGGCAACGCAAGTCCTCAAAGCAAGGACCAACGAGCCAAACAACTAACAACAAACATCAAACCCACGGACAAGTACACCATTGTTTCCAATCGACAATCTTAATCCTAGACCTATTACGAATCAAAAAGTAAGTCTTAGCTTTGACAATCTCTACAACCTCGCAAGGTTTACGCCTCTTCTTGTTGAAAATCCAATCATTGCGCTCATTCCATAACACCCAAAAAGTAGCATACACGATCCCCCTTAAAGTGTGCCTCGATTCTTTAGAGCTAGCATTACGCTCCGGAAATTGAAGGAGATCTGAGATATCAAAAATACAACCATGTTGAATACGACACCAAGCTTCGATACGGAACCAAACTTCTTGGGAGAACATACAACCGGTGAAAAGATGAAGAGTTGTCTCCATAACTTCATCGCAAAAACTGCAACAGCAATGCTGGATTGAGACTCCTCGTTTTATCAGCTCCGCAATAGTCGGCAGACGGTTACGAGCGGCCCTCCATACCATAATTTTACACTTGAGAGGCACCCATCCTTTCCACTTAAAACTCGAGTTTGGATCTCCCATATTGTTGTTGGACATAAGCTTTTTAACCGAAGATACAGAGAACAAGCCGTCTTTGTCGAATTTCCATTTCCAATCATCTTCACCGCCACGCCAAACAAAGTCATGAATATCATTTAACAACCCAAATAATTCGGTAACTTCTTCTGAAGTAGATGGATTAGACCGCCAACCCCATGCCATAGACTTGGAGTTGTTATAATAGAGGATCCGATTAGATACCTTAACCCATTTATCTTTCTCGAGTCTAAATAAGTTAGGATATCTATCTCGAAGAGGTTCATCTCTCAAACAAATATCCCCCCAGAAATTTATAGAGGAGCCGTCACCTATCACCCCAACGAAAAAAGAATTGAGCTTCGAGCCGTTCGGAGCGATACCTTCACCAACTTTGACTATATGTTTCCAACACCCATGAGAAGACTTGGCACAAGGAACCAAAGCCCACGGTCTACTAAATCCATGGCACCCCATAATAATCTTCTTCCACAAGCTATTTTTTTCTTTTAAGAACCTCCACGTCCATTTTAATAAGAGCGCATCGTTGACATCTTGAAGCCTTGAAATGCCCAATCCTCCTTTCTTTTTCGAAGCCGTGACAATATCCCAAGCAACCCAAGGAATCTTCTTCTCGTCACTAGAACCCGCCCAAAGAAAGCGTCTCATAATAGCTTCAATAGCATTAATCACCGCTTTGGGCGCTTTATATAGCGATAGGTAATAAACCGGTAAGTTTTCTAGCACCGACTTGATAAGCACTAGACGACCACCGATCGAGAGACACTTCGCTTTCCATGAAACAAGGCGCTTACGAACCACTTCGATAACAGGGTCCCAGCTACGAATGCGAGTCATTTGTGACCCCACTCGTATGCCAAGATAGGTGAAAGGAAAGTCGCCACGTTTACATCCCAAGAAATCCATCATACCATCAACTTCCGAATCCTCCGTACCTATCCCAAAAATGTTGGACTTGTGGATATTAATCCGAAGCCCCGAGCAAAGATAGAATATACGGAGAATCCTGGCAATACTAAGAATGTTATCCCGAGACCATTCTCCCAAAATAAGAGCATCGTCAGCATAAAATAAATGAGATAAATCCGCCACATCACCCGACAAACAAATACCTTTAAAAACGCCAATCTGTTTAGCTTTGTCAAGTAACCAAGACAAGGCTTCCATCACAATCAAGAATAAAAATGGGGAGAAGGGGTCACCTTGCCGAATGCCCTTTTCACATCTAAAATCGAATGTAGGCGAACCATTGACTAGGACTGCGGCTCTGGAAGAATGACAAACGCCTTTGATCCAATCGCACCACCTAGGGGGAAACCCCATTTGAGTAAGAATAGAGATCAAAAAATTCCAGTTAACGTTGTCGTATGCTTTTTCAAAATCGATTTTAAGCATAAAAGCCTTCCTACTTCTTTTCTTTAACAAATCCAGAATTTCGTTCACCATGAGAGGGCCGTCTAGGATAAAACGATCAGATAAAAAGGCCGATTGAGCTTCCGAAATAACCTGCCCCAACACCTTTTTGACACGATTAGCAAGGATTTTAGTGATCACTTTACTAATCATCCCAATAAGGGTAATCGGCCTATAATCTCTAAGCCCCAAAGGTGTTTTCACCTTTGGGATTAAAGTGATGAAAGAAGACCCGCAACCAGTATTAATAATGCCTGTTTCGTGAAACTCTCCCAAGATGTTATAAAAATCCTCCTCGAAAAAATTCCAAAAACGTTTGACGAACCGAAAATTAAAACCATCGGGACCTGGCGCCTTGTTCGACCTGCACCCGAAGACAGCATCTTTTATTTCTTGCTTAGAAAAAGTAGCGACCAGTTCAATCCCATCTTGTTCCTTTATTTTCTTCAAGCCGTCGCAGATAAGAGTCGGCCGAACCGGAACTTGTTCTTTAAAGTGACTTCTAAAAAATCTTAGCACCTCTTTCTTAACTAGAGCCGGTTTAGTCACCCAATCCCCATTAATTAAAATACCCGGGATGGAATTACGCGCCTTTCTACCGTTAACGATATTGTGGAAAAAACTGGAATTCTCATCACCCAATGCAGCCCATTTAACACGAGATTTTTGTCTAATATCTCGCGTCTTATGTCTCTCTATATCTTCAATTTCTTTCAAGCATTCCGACCAAATCCACAAATCCGTCTCATCCAAATCTTTAAGTTCCATTTGAATCTCTAAGTCCTCCTTTTCTTTTCGTAACCGGGTCTCGTCTTCCTTTTATAAGACTAAGATGGACACAATATTGTAAGACAAATAGTTCAAAACTATCAACCTTTTTCGTGTGTTTGAAGCCATTCGAACACTTGTTTGTTAACGAATTGTCACGTTTCCATATTTATAGGCAATATAACTCGTCAATCAGAAAACTATATAAAACACCGTATTAGAATTTTAAAGTACTTTATAACCTTTTTAGAATTACTTGGTCGTATCACTTCACTGCTAGTCGATTTCAATAGATTGTTAAAATATTTTGTCCTACATGACTACATATTATTTTTTGTTTTTATGTGGTTATTGTTGATTAGTTTAAATTTTAGTCATGTACTGAACAAACACTGACCTTCACGGTAGTATCCAACTAGGACTTCAACTCTTGACGATCCGAACAGCTTAACTGCAAAACAGAACACCGTTAGGACTCGTTACAGGAATGAGGTTATTCCTGTAACCACCCTCCGGCGTGAGAATAAGTCTCGGTTTTGGGAGTAAAAGAGTAGGTATAGAGAAGAGAGTAAAAAGAGAGCAAGATGTCCCATACCTTTGATATTTACCTCTATTTATAGTTTACCATTAGGGTTTCCTTAACTTAGGATGGGCTCCGATAAGTTAGGGATCTTCGTGATCTTCCCAAAAAGTTGGGGATTTAGTTATGTGATTTATCCATGCAGGATGGAATGTTCTAGAACAAACGTCTATGATTATTTATTTATAATAAAATAATAGGTAATGACCGGGTCGGGTTGGCCGATTCGGGTCATACCTCGTCATGTCCCCCCAGTCCGAAGTTATAAAATGAAATTCATGAAATCAGACTAAAAAAGGAAAAGTCAGCCTACCCTGTTTAGGGAAAGTTTAATCGATTGAAGTACCGTTGTGTGTTTTGAAAAAGTGGCGGCGATGGGATAGGGTGTGACAGTTAAATCATCATTAGGATGACAACTGCACCCACCCTGTGCTGACGCGTGTTCCCGTCCTTTCATCTTTCCGAATTTGAAAAGTTGCCCTTTTGCATAAATAGTACTCCTGTTCTTGAGTTTTGAATTCCACTTCCTTTCGTGCTCATAACCCTTGCTTTCAATTACCTGTTTTGAAAAAATGGCCTCTAAGACCGGCGAATCCTCGTCTTCTGCCTCAACTGGCTCTGATGCCCTGTTCTGCAAATGGGGAATTGTGTCGTACAACAATCTTGTGCAAGATTACGACATTAGGGCTGAATGGAATCCGGTGCTACCATCGAAAACGGATATGGCATTCCCGTTAAAGGAAGGGAAAATCACATTGTTTAGTGATTTTTTCAAATTTTGTAACTTCCGATTACCCATTACCAAGTTTTACAAGTTGGTTCTTGACCATTATCGTATCCACATCTCTCAATTGCATCCACTGGGGTTGGTGAAAATCCGACAGTTCGAATTCGCTTGCGCTGCCCTAGGTCACCTTCCTGAACTTATCGTTTTTAGGGCTTTCTTCATTCTTGTGTGGAAATCCCCCTTTTTTACCTTCGACCGGAGGGATACCGATGTGTCTTGTTTAAGAGATATTCCTACCAGTTCTAGGGACAAAGACTGGAAAAAGAAATTCTTCTATATTGATGCTGGTGGGATTCCTGGCGAAATGCACTGGAGGGATATGGGACCGAAAGATAAGGTTAAAGATGATAGTCCTCCAGAAGATACTTACATAGCAAACGCTCTATATACGAGGCTGTGTGGTCGCCCTTTTGAGTGTACAGTAATCCCGGAAGGGGCCTTGGTGATGGCAGGGATGAGCCTGCTGTGGCGTGACATCAAAAAGTATCCTTCGTTCCGAAGAGATGATGAAGGTACACACGTTTTTTGCCCACCATATGTTTTGCTAACAACAAAATAACATATATGCCTCTCGCAGGGGAATGGAGCTTGTTTGATTTTGTCGACCCCCCGCGGCATATTGCGTTAAAGGCCGAGGACCGCGTACTTGGTGAACAGGAGCCGGATGTGCTACAAGTTCACCTGGAGCAGTTTCTTTTGCCCCCTGTGCCGGCTGACCCGGCTGTATATATTTCCCACTTTCTCCCCAGTGGGGGAAGTAGTGTTGCTGTTCCTGTCACACCCCGATACTTGGTGAACAGGAGCCGGATGTGCTACAAGTTCACCTGGAGCAGTTTCTTTTGCCCCCTGTGCCGGCTGACCCGGCTGTATATATTTCCCACTTTCTCCCCAGTGGGGGAAGTAGTGTTGCTGTTCCTGTCACACCCCGATATTTCCACGTATTACCGGTGGGGGAGTATCGTGACGTAGTTGATATCATAATAGTCAAACAACACAAATTTTAAATGCACAGCGGAATCAAAAGATAGATTTATATTAACCGAATAAATTGTAATATTAAGTATCATAAAATAGTCGAAACAGATCCACAGGCGGATCAAATAGAAAGGAAACATAGTTCAACATACTTAAGGCATCCAAGCTTGCGAGACTCTTATTGATGCTAAGGAGAAAGCCAGCCTATTTCGAGTAGTACCTGCACTTAATCTTTTTGGGAAAATACGTCAGTTTACACTGGTAAATACAATCAACTGACTCATTTTGAAAAGGTTTAGAAAGTTGATTTAAATGCACGAGGCACAAAACAGTTTATAACTTGGGATAATTATTTGAATATAATCTCGTAAAAGAATTACATGTTTCTTATGCGTTCAGTAGCCCGGGTTGACACCGGGTTAGAGCTTAATAGACACACAACATGATATAGTCCCGCGGCGGTTTATTCCCGAAACCGGCGGTTATACCTTATTATTTATTTATGCACCGTCGGGTGTACGCCTACACCCCGTGCTTAGGTCGTGGCCATTTCGTAAAATGATGCCAAGAATATCCGGGACATGGTCATTAACCCCCCAAAGGCTTTAAGCAAACAAAACAATTTAAACGGGTCATTTTAATGAATTAACCATCATACGATTTAAGATTCAATGCCCGACCAAGCGGTATTTTATATACCGTACCCCAAGCCCGTATAAGGGAAATAAGTTAAAAGTATTTACCTTTGCAAGTAATAATCACAACAAGCAAGTGCACGTAGCTTTTACCGGGTCTCCTATTCTGGAACGAAGGTTTATAATAACCTATTAGAATCCTAACGGGTCTTTAATTAAGCCTAAACTTAGACCGGTTAGTTTTAAAGGAAGATACGGTTCGAACGCATGATTAAGCGAAGACCGGAATAGAATGTGATTTAGACCCGACAAGTTTGAAGACTTGTATAATATGGGTAAACTAAACACATTCTGGATTTTGAGATAAAAATGATAAGGTTCGACCCGTTTCGGCTAATTTATGCAAACTAGTTACACAAACCGAACCGAACGCGAATAACGCATAACGGGTAACCGAATGAGTCACGAACAGGTTTCCTAAGTTAATATGCTTTAAATATGTTGTGATATCAGTAGGATACCTTCCATTATGCCCAAAACGAGTTTAATCTCAATTTAAGCCCCGTAGGGGTATTTTGGTCATTTTAAAGATTATAAAAGAGATTAAATATACTTCTGAGATACGGGTCTGAAATAATCAGTAAAACAACTTAATTTAATAGGATATATCAGTTGGTGATAAGTCTTATATGACAAAATGGTTTTAAACCCATACTATGTATTTAATGCGCGTAAAAAGCCGTTTTAAGCGATTTCCGGGTTATAACTGGAAATCTGAGTTTTCTGATCAGTTTATAAAGTTCAACATACTTCATTTATCACATAAAATCAGTATCCAAAGGTTTGGTGTCTAAATGTTATGTAAAACTCATTTTATAAGCAAAAAGGGTATAATCGGTATCTACCGAATCAAGGCAATAACCTTAGGTTATGATCAGTTTAAAAATAATTAAAAATATTCAAAAATCTCAAAATATTATATTACATCAGTGGGTAAAAGGTTTGGTGTCAAGAATTGGGTTTAGATAGGCTTTACGCTAATTATGTCGTTTACTTAACGAAAAGCTTTCTAATTACGCTATTGAGCATAACTCCTAATCTAGACCTCCAACTGATGTGAAATTTTAGGGACATATTCATAAATCAGTAACAAATATTATTGTCCTCTCACATTTCCAAAATTCTCGTTTTCAGGTCAAATGGGCATATTGGTCAACATTAGGCATTTAACGGAAACGTCGGACAATCAACGAGTCGAGTAGTATAAAAGCAGAGGGTTATACTATCATACAAGCTGGTCCTAATGGAGCTCTAAGGAATTTCTAAATCCATCTAAATCGGGTCAGAACTGAAGTCAAAACAAAAGTCAAAGTTTTGCGACTTTCGGTTCCGAACCGAGCCAAAACAGCAAATTGTCGGATCAAACAAGCTTAGACCAGTTCTTATACTAATTACCAAGTTATATGAGTGATAAACTAGGTTGCACGCCTTCTACATTGCTAATTATGTGTTAATTTGAAAATTATGTTTCTGTTGACTTTTTATAACAAACTTTGACCCGGCAAATGATCTAGTTAGAGCGGGAATCAGAGGGTGCCCTTTTAAGGGTTTATTGCCCACATAATTACCAACTTATAACTACCTTAAGTTTGACTAATCACTGGACAATTAGTGATTAATCGATAAGTCAAACCTTAATTACGACGATTTGACTTTAAGCTAAATAACTAAGTAAAACACGATTAAGGAAGGTTAAGGAAGCTTACCAAGGTCCAATGCACGACTAATGATGCTTAGGGGGTGGCCTTGTGCTCCAGAAATCTTCAGAAGTGAAGTATGGAATGAGTGATCAAAAGTTGCAACAATGTGGGTCTTTATATAGTGATCTTGATTGATCAAGATGGTGCCAAGCAAGTCTAGGATGGATCCTTGATCAACACAAGTGTCCCTAATGCCTAAAAACATGCTAGTGCAGCCCATGGTATTGAAAACAAGTGATATAAGTCGGTTAAACGGGCTGGAAAGGCACCTGCCACATTTTTCTGCATCAGAGGACCCCTTGCGTGACGTGTAGGTCTCCTAAGGGTCCTACGCGTCCCGCGACGCCCCTTCTGACCGGATTTTCAACTTTCCAAGTTTGTTGTTTTGGTCCCTGGTCCATAAAATCTTTATTTAACATGGTTTCTTGTATTTTTAACCCCCACACTTGACTTTTAAGGACCCCACGTCATAAACCAACTTTGTTAAGTCCCCGGTTATTCATACGATCACCGAAAAGTCTTAAATTTCAACGTTGACGCTTTTAACCCCTCGTATACGAATTTTATCATAACTTCCTCATACTATAACGAAACTTGGTGAAATTTTTATCATGCATTCTAGTGAACATAATTAATCGTTACAAAGCTTCGGGTTTGCTAAAAGGTCACTCAGAGGTATACTTTGAACATGTTGACACATTTAACCCCTGTAGTTTGTAATCTCTCACTTTCTTTCACAATTAACTTCGTATGATCCATGATTCATTCATTTAAGGGTATAAACATCATGTAGGGTTATTGTGAAGTATATTTATCCATTGTTGACATTTTGAACCCTTAAATTCACGTACTTTCTTTGTTTGTCAACTTTAGTCCTTCTGATGTAATCCTTTACACGTTTAAAGTTCATGACACGTGTCGATATCACATTGGACTTTCTTTGTTTGTCAACTTTAGTCCTTCTGTGTCAACCTCCTCTACTATCGTGACAGCACCCGCTAAGGGTGCTAGCTCTGCTTCGACTGAGTTGACAAGTCCAACCCACGTGTCGAAGAAAAGGAAAACACTTAACGTACCTGCCTTGACTGCGTTTGAGGCTATGCAAACCGCGTATGCCCCACCGCTTGGTATGTAATGTTGTTCCTTGTTGTTATTGTGGAATATGTGATTCATATTATTGACTATCTTTTTTAATGCAGGTGCTACCGGCGGGATTCAAGTTGAAAATGTGATAACCATCCCCTTGTCATCTATGGGGGTGAAGCCTTCCACTGCTGGTGGAACCCGCCTTTCAGATCTTATATTCCAAGCGAGTGTTACCGCCGCTGTTAGTTGTACGATGCCATCGCCCCTGCCTACAACTGCTGTGACTATGACAACCAATCCGGTGTCCACGCCGCTGCCTTCAAGTGTCATTCCTTCCCCCTTGTTCGAGTCTCCATTGAGCATATTTTCTGCCACTAAGAAGGAGATGCCCACCGTGTCTCTTGCGCATGAGGCGACTAGTACCGGAGGTCCCGCTGCTAGCGATGCTGGAGGGACCAGCAGTGGGATAGCTGATGATGGGGCCCGCTTGGGTGATGACCTTTATTTGCCTACCATTAACTGGGATTCCAATTTGCAAGATAAACGCTACCAGGCCCGGTGGAAAATTGCTGAGTCTTCAAGATTGATTCCCCCCCCCCCCATTATTCAGCATTGGGTCGAGCGGGCTTACCCCCCAGCTGAATCAGCATATATTGAAGGACTGAACAATGAGAATTTGATGAATTCCCTTATGGTGGACTCTGTTAGTCAACCCCAGAGGCTTGCAGAGATCTGGCGTAGATGGATGCATGACAACAATGAGCTCCATCAAGCGCAGGATGCTATCCAGGAGCTGAAGGATGAGAAGTATCGCTTGGAGAGTCAGCTCCAGGCCGCTGGGTTGAGGGAGAGCAGGTTTTTGCCAGAAAAGAACAAAGCTGAGGATGACCTGAAGAGAGTGACCGCCAACCTAGCTGAGGAACGGATAATATGGGCCCGTGATATAGCGGAGAAGGGCCTTGGAGGCGAGGGGTAAGCTTCAAGGGGATATGGCTTTAAGGTAGGATTACTCCCGAGTTCCATGCGGCGAGGGGTAAGCTTCAAGGAGATATGGCAGATGCCTTGGAGGCTGTGTGCAACGATCCACTACCCGCTTATGCTGATTTAGCTAAACATGTTGCTGAAGACGGCGTAGAGGCCCTCCGCCTAATGTTGGAGCCAGCGGAAGAATCGGAAGAGGAATGAGTGTTTTAGTTTGCATTTGTTATGTACAATGTTCTTTAGATATTTTGTATTGACACTGTTTTACTTGGTTTTTGTGCAAGTAATTGAGTTGTTTGTCAGACATTAAATGCTAACGTCATGATTGGCGATGCCGCCGTTTAACTGAAATGTGGCGATTAGACATGTGATGATTATTTTTCATTAATTCTGCTAACGTCATCACTGTCAATTCTGTTTAATCCTCTATAAATTAAGCTTCCTTTTCCAAATTTGGTAATTTGAAAAGATGAGTCGGAGAAGTTATAAACAGAGGCTTTCCGATAATGGTTGGTCAAAGTTTGTTATAAAAAGTCAATAGAAACATAATTTTCAAATTAACACATAATTAGCAATGTAGAAGGCGTGCAACCTAGTTTATCACTCATATAACTTGGTAATTAGTATAAGAACTGGTCTAAGCTTGTTTGATCCGACAATTTGCCGTTTTGGCTCGGTTCGGAACCGTAAGTCGCAAAACTTTGACTTTTGTTTTGACTTCAGTTCTGACCCGATTTAGATGGATTTAGAAATGCCTTAGAGCTCCGTTAGGACCAGCTTGTATGATAGTATAACCCTCTGCGTTTATACTACTCGACTCGTTGATTGTCCGACGTTTCCGTTAAATGCCTAATGTTGACCAATATGCCCATTTGCCCTGAAAACGAGAATTTTGGAAATGTGAGAGGACAATAATCTTTGTTACTGATTTATGAACATGTCCCTAAAATTTCACATCAGTTGGAGGTCTAGATTAGGAGTTATGCTCAATAGCGTAATTAGAAAGCTTTTCGTTAAGTAAACGGCATAATTAGCGTAAAGCCTATCTAAACCCAATTCTTGACACCAAACCTTTTACCCACTGATGTAATATAATATTTTGGGATTTTTGAATATTTTTAATTATTTTTAAACTGATCATAACCTAAGGTTATTGCCTTGATTCGGTAGATACCGATTATACCCTTTTTGCTTATAAAATGAGTTTTATATAACATTTAGACACCAAACCTTTGGATACTGATTTTATGTGATAAATGAAGTATGTTGAACTTTATAAACTGATCAGAAAACTCAGATTTCCAGTTATAACCCGGAAATCGCTTAAAACGACTTTTTACGCGCTTTAAACACAGAGGGGTGGCGCACTTCACACTCATTTTTTTTCCTTTTAGTCAGTATCCATGTCCAACCATTACACATATATAGTGAGTGTGAAATGTTGAATATCTCCGCCTACGTTAGGTTAACATAACACAGCTTTTAATTAACCAATTACACAACCTTAACTATCAGGGGCGGACCAAGGTTATGGGGTGGGTGGGCGGCCGCACCCCTTGAAAAAAAAATTAGTGGTATTTTTCGCGAAAAATCCAGACCGCACCCCTTGAAAATTTTCGTCCACACCCCTTGAAAAATTCCGACCGCACCCCTTGGAAATCTTCGTCCGCACCCCTTAAAAAAATGTTAGGAATTTATGTAAAAAAATTGTGAACACGGATTGAAACCCGATCAAATTATGTAAACAAGTTAGCCTACTAACCCCTATAATAAAACTTAAATTCAATCCATCAAGCCCAATAACTTAATACCTATTCAAGCCCAACTCAACTACTAGTTTTTTTGTTCTTTTATTGAATGATTAAGAGAAATAAAAGTAGGGATGGTTTGAACTTTGATGTTTTTTTGTTTGTTAATGTGATAGGAAGTTAGGAACTAGGGTTTGATTGTTTGAGAATTGAAATGGACCCGACCCGATCTGATTCGACCCGCTATGAAACTTTGTTTGTTTGTTTTTACTTGTTTTACATGACCCGACCCGATCCGACACCCACCTCTTCCCAGAGGTACCGGGTTCGAGTCTTGAGAGTGGCATATGTCGCTCAGGGTAAGAACTCGGCAAAGGGAATTCACCGCGGAGCTAGCTTGGTCGGGTAGCGGCTCCCGGAGTGAGATCACTCCGGCGGTTGGGAGGACCGTGCTCTATCCCCCAAGTAGGTCAAAGTAATTGAAAATTTGTATTAACTTGTGCATAAATCTTGTAATATCTATAATAGGGTTCGCTAACTATAAATTTTTAGGTTATTTTAAGACGTTAATGTTCAACAAATGAGAGATTTTGATAAGTGATCATCATCATCGAAAAAGAATATATATTAGCCGGCTGCCATTGATTAAATCCAGTTTCTACTACTAATTACCTTATACATACATATTAGAAGACAAAAATATGTATCATTATTATATTTAGTTTCATTCAATAAAATGGTCAATGGTCTTTGATTTCTATACCACTTTTAGACTTGTTGAGTAAAATTCGGCCATACAAAAAGGATTTTGCACACTAATACATAAACAATATTTATGGTTTCCCTTTCTGTGTAAAAAGAAAAAAAAAAGTGAAAAAATGAGCGATTTTGAGGTGGGCATCCTATGCTTGCCAAAAACACCAATGATATGATGCTTGACCATTGCACTCATGAATTTCATATCAATGATAAACTATAATTTTATATTCAAAAGTTCATAATATAATTTCATTTTTTTTTTCTCACCTTTTTTTTTCATTCCAATATCAGGGTAAATTACATAAGGATGACAAGTAGACGAGCAACAAACTGTGCCGTCATCTCCTTCTGAATAGTTATGTGTTTATATGCATCTTAACTACACTATTTATAATAGAAATATCAACGCAATTAAAGATCTCTTATTAATAAAAAGTTTCTCCCCGTAACCAACTCTTAGTTTTGTGTTATGTAACTATTATGTAACTATTAATTTTAATCTGATAAACTAAATCACATGTGTAAACAAAAGAAAGATGTAGAGCAATGACCCAGAACTAATCTACATTTTTCCAAAATCCGTAATCTACATTGGTGGTATAAATAATGTACCACAAAGAATTAATACTTGCATACCCTATTTTGAATAGGGAAAAGAAAACACAAAAACAACAAAACTTTTCTTTAAAGTTATACATTTTTTAGCTAAAACAGATACTATTTTCAAATATATGTTATACACACACTAGAAGCGTACTCGCGCAATGCAGCGGGGAACACATACACTGTCATGGGTGTGTACGGTTCGGTTCGGCTATTAGCTTCAACCGAAATCGAAGTCTCTGTTAATCTATTTTAACCAATCAGTTTCGGTTAACAGGTTTGGTTTATTCAGTTGGATTGTCGATTTTTGGTTTGGTTCGGTTGATAACCAAAACCAAACTTAGGCTAAAAGTTTTGCTTAGAAACACATGAAATCGAGGTATAATTAATGAAATGGATGTATAAATACATGAAAACATGAAATGGAGGCATAAATACATGAAATAGAGGTATCAAAGCTAGAAGTATATGAAAATATGAATGGTTTAGTTTAGTTAATTTCGTTTAACCGATGGTACAAAAAAATCGATAACCTACTTTTACTTAATTCGTTTTTTGGTTAATCGGTCTTCGATTCATTCAGTTGATTTCGATTTGTTTTCGTTTGTATTCAATTTAAATGCGAACACTCATTAAAAGTTTTGGAGATCTGAAAATTGAGGTATGTCTTGTAGCAAGAATAAATCATTACAATCAGCTACTAAGTCAATCGTCTTCCAAATGAGATTATGGCTTTCAATTTAACATTGCAGGTAAATTGCAAATAAAGATGCACATGCTGAATATTATGTAATAGTTTCTAATTTATTTTCTGCCGATCGCCTCAATCGTAAAACTCAGCCTCAAGTTTGGGGAGAAAACCATCCGATGGTTTGTACATGATAGAGAAAATGGGCGAAGGTTCAAGTCATTGTGTAATACAGGTTTGTACACTTTAAGCCAAATAATGTATGAGAACTAATTTGCGATACCTTTTACAAGAATTACTTGATTCTCTATTTCCTTAGTAGTGGTTAATGTTCTAAGAACCTAAGAGAAGTTTCTACAATTCAAAAAATAGCCAACATGTAGATAACAGATCACATATGTTTGACAGGGAACTCTTCCCCATATGTTTATATGTATAACAACACTATCAGTTTTATTAGAAGTTAACCTTATATTATATGGATTTGGTGGTGCTGCTACTTTCTTTATTCTATTATGTTGTGTAGTTACTACCTCCCAAAATACAAAATATTTTAAAAATACGACAGATATCCAAAACACATATAAAATAATTTCAATATACAAAACACATAAAACAACGTAAAAATACAATGTAAAAGTACAACATAAAAAATATAATATAAAATACACAAACATATACACAACAATTTTCGTATTTCCTTTTTTCAGTTTGCCATTTTTGTAGCAACAAACTAAAGATAGAAAAAATATTCGCTTTAATGGTGTATAAAAAAGTAATGTCGTATGCAAAAGTTGTAAACATTGAAAAAAGATAGGAAATTTGAAAAAAAATCAACAAAAATGATTATTCCAAGTATAGCTTTCTAGTCTTCTTTTTTTCCTACATTTTCATGTCAACCATTAATTAGGAAAATACAAGATTAAAATGATTTTAACCCTACTTAGGAAAATTAACTTTCTAGGGAATCATTTCCTTATATGTGTGTGTATACACATACATGTGACTAGGACTAGACTTCCAACCCTATGGATCTCTTTGTTCCGGATCATCTTCTTAAGGATCTATCTCGTTTAAAGCCTTTGTGACCTCTATTCTTCTAGGCTTACCTCTTCATCCAGGTAAACATCAAAACATGGCAGTGTTTATTGGATCTGTGTTTGAATATTAGGGTTCCAGAGAAGGATTCGAATATGTTCTTGAATAAGAATTGGTAAATTGTAATACATGACATAATATAATATACATACATGACCGGTTGAGACCTTAACCGCCTCTAAACTTAAACTAACATGACATAACATATAATAACACTAATGATAATCTAACTTATGGAAATATTATTTCGGTCCCTTTGAATCTAGCTTATATTATATCATCTAACATTCCCTCCCGTAAGCTAGATTGAGGCAACATGTAGAGCATCTTTTAGACGTTTGAAGTCCTTTAACTGCAAAGCTTTGGTGAGTATGTCCGCTGCTTGCTCCTTGGTTGTGCAGAATCCTATTTCAACTTCATCATTTTTTATTAGTTCTCGAATGAAATGATATTTGATTCTAATGTGTTTGCTTTTCCCGTGATAAACTGGATCCTTGGCTAGACTTATAGTTGATTTATTATCACACAGAATGGTTGGTGGGCAATCTGTATTGATTTTAAGTTCGTTGAGAATTCCTTTTAGCCATAATGCTTGACATCCAGTTTGTGATAAAGCAATATATTCTGCTTCGGTCGAGGATAATGCCACCACCTTTTGTTTCTTCGATTGCCAAGCTACAGCTCCTGATCCAAGATGGAAAACATATCCAGATGTACTCTTGCTGTCATCTATACTTCCTGCATAGTCACTGTCACTGTAACCAATTAGCTTTCCCTTGCTCCCTTTTGCGTATATAATTCCATGATTCATTGTTCCTTTAATGTATCTTAGTATTCTTTTTCCTGCCTCCCAGTGGCTCCTTTTTGGTCTCTCCATGAATTGGCTAATCTTATTGACAGCAAATAGAATGTCTGGCCTGGTATTAGTTAGATACATAAGACATCCAACTAAACTTCGGTAGATGTTTTGGTCCACTTCATCCTCGAAGTCTTCTTTGGACAGTTTGATACCATACTCCATTGGAGTTGAAATTTCATGACAATTTTCCATATTAAACTTAGCTAATAGATTCTTTGCATATTTTTGTTGTGAAAGCATAATGTTACCATTATCATACTTGACCTCCATGCCTAAGAAATAATGAAGATTACCCAGGTCCGTCATTTCGAACTCATGTTGCATGGATTCCTTCAGTTGTTCGATCAAGGTCAGAGAATCACTCGCTAATATAATGTCATCCACATATAAACATACTATAATCCGAGAATGATTTGAGATCTTAGTGAAGAGGGTATGTTCATATATGCATCTCTCGAACCCGTGGGATCTGAAGTATTCATCGATCCGACTATACCAAGCTCTTGGAGCTTGCTTTAATCCGTAGAGTGCCTTTTTTAGATAACAAACCTTTCTTTCTTCTCCTTTTTTAACATACCCCTCCGGTTGTTCGGTGTACACTTCTTCCTTTAATTTTCCATTCAAGAATGCGTCTTTACGTCCATCTGATGAAAGTGCCATCCGTGTTGTGCTGCCAATGCCAAGACTAGTCTGATTGTGTCAAATCTTATTACTGGAGCAAACACATCATGATAAT
The DNA here is from genome assembly GCA_030545235.1 of Helianthus tuberosus. NCBI lineage: Eukaryota > Viridiplantae > Streptophyta > Magnoliopsida > Asterales > Asteraceae > Helianthus > Helianthus tuberosus. The sequence continues at coordinate 1,921,477 of CM060375.1, read as the reverse complement.
CTACTCCATATTTCTGGTTGTATCCCTTAGCGACGAGTCGAGCCTTATATTTACTAACCTTCCCTTGTTCATCATATTTGGTTTTATAAATCCATTTCACACCAATGGGTTTTTGACTTTTGGGAGGATCTACTAGATCCCAGGTTCCATTTTTTTAAAATAGATTGCATTTCTTTATCCATGGCTTCCCTCCATCTCAAATCTTTAACTGCTTCTTTGTATGTCACCGGATCAGCATCAGCATAAAGAACAAAGTCTGCAACACTGTTTTGCATATTTTGTCCTCTTTCATACAGATTCTCTACCTGAGTGTCGGTAAGAGGTTGTGTATCATGATAAATTTCTGTGATATCTCGTGTTCTCAGCTCTTCATTCTCGGAGGATGATGATGATTCTACATTTTCATTATGATTTCCTGTATCATCATTCTCTTCGTCGCTTGTGTGATTTTCATTTTGATTGTTTTCTGTTGAATCTGCATTCACATCAAGTCCGATTGTTTCCGGCTGTTGAGTTCCTTCTTCCGAATCATTCAAGTCAATGCAAGAGATTTCTCTTTGAGGAGTGCATTCGCTCCACTCTTGTTCTTCATCAAATACCACATCTCTGCTGATGATTGTTTTACCGGTTATAGGGTTGTAAAGCTTATAAGCTTTACTATGTTCACTATAACCGACGAAAATCACCTTTTTCTACTTTATCATCTAATTTCCCGCGATGTTGTTTTGGAATATGAGCATAGGCCACACATCCAAATACTTTCAAGTGTCCGACACTAGGTTTTTTTCCCACTCCATGCTTCTTGTGGAGTGATGTTCGGTATACCTTTAGTGACAGCTCGGTTTATCAGGTAAGTTGCACATGATACAGCCTCTGCCCAATAAGAGTGAGGTAAGTTTTTCATTCTTAACATGCTTCTACTTAGTTCCATGAGTGTTCTGTTCTTTGATCATGCACTCTTGATTTGCAAACTTTACTTCATACCCTTTCTTAACTAATTGCCCCACACTTAAGAGATTGTGTTTTAGCCCTTCTACATAAAACACATTTGGAACTTTCTTTTCTATACCCTTTACCTTGATTGAAACATCACCACATCCTAATACTTCTAATCTTTTATTATCACATGTCCTCACTTCCCTTCGTTTTGATTCGTTCAGCGAGATAAACAGGTTTTTGTTCCCCGTCATGTGATTGCTGCACCCACTGTCTAGATACCAACAGTCCTCCTTTGTCACTTCCTCTACGTTAAATATCATAAACATTGTATCATCATCCTTTTCTTCAGTTTCTTGTTCGTGTAATAAAGCATTTCCATTTCTATCGCTTTCTTCTTTTTGTTGGCAGTTTCTTGCCATATGTCCCAATTTTTGACAGTTGTAACATCGAATCTGGGCATATGATCTTCCTCTTCCCCTACCTCGTCCTCTACCGCCATATTCATATCTATTTTGTCTTGTCCGATCATCATTGTTGCTTTGCATTTGAAATGCTTGTTCCATCGGATTGTCATCATATTGCTTTAATCTTAATTCGTGTGATTGTAATATCCCAAGTAATTCCTCTGTTGAAATTGTAGTCATGTCTTTTGATTCTTCTACTGAAACTGCAACCGCTTTGTATTTTCGTATTAAACTCCTAAGAATCTTTTCTACTACTCGTTGTTCCGTGATATTTTCTTCATTCATGCGTAGTTGATTTACTACTATCATAATTCTGTTCATATATTCTTCTATTGTTTCGCTTTCTTTCATTCTTAAAGCGTCGAATTCACATCTTAGGGTTTGTAATTTTACCGTTTTCACTCTATGTTCTCCTTTGTACGCTTTGTGTAACACATCCCAGGCCTCTTTTGACGTTCTGCACGTTGCAATTCTTTCGAATATGGCTTCTCTGACCGCTTTGAAGATGATATGCAACGCCTTCTTATCCCTTTTTACTTTCTCTTTATGAATGTTTCTATCGTTCTCTGACGCTTGGATAGGAAGATCATTATAACTCTCTTCAACAATCATCCACAGATCTTGTGATTCCAGTAATACCTTCATTTGAATGTGCCAGTGATAATAATTATGCCCCTGTAGTTTCGGAATTTGTGTTTGCAGATTTCCATTCATCGCCGCCATACTATGATTTATTTAGAATTGAGATTATGATTGTAAAACTTCTGTGTTAAGAAAGATCTGTGAAAGAAAAATGGATTCGTTGTGGCTCTGATACCACTCTATTGGATCTGTGTTTGAATATTAGGGTTCCAGAGAAGGATTCGAATATGTTCTTGAATAAGAATTGGTAAATTGTAATACATGACATAATGTAATATATATACATGACCGGTTGAGACCTTAACCGCCTCTAAACTTAAACTAACATGACATAACATATAATAACACTAATAATAATCTAACTTATGGAAATATTATTTCGGTCCCTTTGAATCTAGCTTATATTATATCATCTAACAATGTTGAACAGATGTTGCTAGCCTCAAGATATTCCTCCTTCCCATGACCCTCACCTTTAATTGCCAATCTTGGGTCAGTTTCTTGAGCTCTTCAACATTGCAATCGAAATACAACTTTACCACCGCCTCGTTTGACGAACCGATGGTTAAGGAAAATAGGATATCATCCTTCTTATAAGTCATTTGAAATAGTCAAAGCTCTTATACCACTTAATGCAAACAACAAAAACAATTCAAATGGCTCAAAGAACACAATAATTAAACTCACATGTTTGAATCAAAAGATTTAGTTGGTAAGCTTAAAACTTTACGATGTTTATCAAGATAAAAAAAAAGCTAAAAAACAATAGGAATTATCCAATACTTATACTAATCCTAATTGGATAAACTATGATCCTTAACATGAATTAAAATTACATAGTGATATGCATGGAAATTTCAAATTGACTTCAATCTTGATCATGATCTTTTGGACTCTCCAATCTTAACCTGTTGCATCCCCGACCCACTTTTTCAGCCCAACCTGATGTCGGAAGCCTAATAATGCTCATAACCTAATTCCCGAATCAAACAACCTTGTATAGTCCCAACCTACTTGTTGACCCATGCACTTACTCTTCAATGCTCTCGCAACAGAATAATTTTGATTATATCCTTTAATAATCATAACAAGTTTATATCCTCTAAGTTTCTTATTTAACATATCTTATAATGATCTTTGTTCATATCCTATATAATAACATGTGACATAGATAACATGAACTAAAATCTATAAAAAAAGATATATATTCATAAAAATGAGACAAAAAACTAAAATTAAAAGAAACTAAAATGTCAAGATCATAGATGACATGAGTATAATACCATGAGTTAAGGTCACAAACACACCACCTGCAGATATGGACTTTTCTAAGGATGAGATGAAGTATTTTTGTTATAACTTTTACCTCTATTGTTTGCCTATGAAAATTGTTACAATCGTTAAAGGCTAAATCCTACATTACCACCTTAGACTAGGTGTTTTGGCTCCCTAAACAACCACCACAACCTCTAGTTAGCACCACTATAATTTGCCCTCACCGATTGCTCACCCACCACTCTTGGATCTATCAATCTGTAACATATAATCGGGTTATTATATAACTTTAGGGCTTAGTTTAAGAATTTAAACAAACTCCTTGGGTATTTTATTATAATATTTCTTAGGATAGAATGTGTGTGTATGTGCATATTAACTTGCACAAATATAACATGTCATTTAAGGATGCGCAAGTAAAAGACAAACTTTTAATGATTAATTATTTAAAAAAATATTGAAAATGGTGATGAAGTACGAGAAAGGCATGTGAAATGACCAAACTAATTCTCACATGCAAGACACGTAATGCTCTCTAAAGGGGGACGGTGTAGACGAATGAGGAACAAGCGGGATGAGTGGTGAAATTTTTTTGGTTGACATGGTGTGAGGGTGCGGGATAGAGAGAAGGAAGAGTAATCTATATTTTGGATTTGCCACAAAGAAGGATTTGGGATGGAAAGGGCTCTAGACAAAGTAGGAGAACAAGAGCTTCAATCTAGAGGGAGCGATGGATTCTCGGGGTGGGATGTCAAAAAATCGACACCCACAACCCTAACAACTAAAAGTAACTAAACCTAAACATGCACTAAAATCGTAACAAAACAGTAAAGCAATAGATCCTATTACAATTATTGCAACTTACGCTATAATAGTATAAATTATTTGAAACGAGTGTATTGCATATTTTGATAAAACTATACAAAAATAAAACCTTTGCCCCTTTTTCCAAACTATGATAAGTATTCCACCAAAGTGGCAAAGAGTAAAAAAAAACACTTTTCATTGATGTGATTCATCGTAATGCGATTTAAGTAGATAAATGGGAAATTTACCTTTTAAAACTTGAAAAGTAAGAATTTGTAAATGTTAGGTATAACATATTATACATAATACTTAAAGATACGAGAATATATATTATTTTGTATTTACAACATTTCAGAAAGAGTTTGCCAAAAAGATTAGTCAAAGTTGTTTTTTTACTGCATTTTTCATGAAAATGTCTACTTTTATAAAGAAAATTAATCAATACAATGAACACTTTATTAACTTTTTTGATTGTTCTTTAATTCATACTCAATATTATAATGTTTTATTTAAGGTCTAAACTCAGCATACCTCACACTTGTGTTCAGTATCAAAAAAAGTTTCTAAATAGAAAAAGATCACGCGCATGCATTGCAAAACAACATATCATGCAATACATCAAGTCATCAAAGTTAAAACGTAAAAATCAAAGTCCTAAATAACACAACTATAGACAATATGATGTCGATCGTTAGGGTAAAGTAGCCTTTAATCCATTTCGGGTGACTCGCATCAATACGTTTTAAACCTGACATGCAATGCTTAAAATGGTCATCTTCTCTAAGTGAGTTATAGTTTAGGTTAAAAACTTCAAGTAATTACGCAATAAAAATCATTATAAAGGAAGTCGCAATAAACCTTACTAACAACAATCATGTGTTGATCAGTTCTGCTTAGACATAATGGAAAACATGAAAACATACCTTTGATTGCATCAGTACAGGCCAGCAGAGAATCCAGATGGAGACGCAGCAACAGTGTTTGACATGATTGTCAGCTTGATCTGGTTCCTCCTTAGGGTGCAATCTAATGATGGTGATGAAGAAACCGATAAAGGGTAATCGGCTATAGGAGAGGAGGCGATTTGATGTTATGAGTAATTAGGTTATGTGTCTAACCATAGAACCTCTACATAAGTCTCCTTATATATGCACTCAAGAGGAAACCCTAATTAGTTAATAAGGGTAATTTGGCCCATCAACAATTACCAACTAATTATTTAATAGGATTGTTATATATTTTGATCCATATAATGTAAATGATTATAATGGCTACTAGATTAAATATAACATAAAATATATTTAATCTTACATTCTCCCACTTAGCCGAGTAATCATTTACTATGAGTATTAGATAAGCCTGATCAGGAGTTAACACTCATTTTAGCCTTAAACAAGTACTATAGTAGAGAAATACAGCCGTTGAATCATTATGCGACTCAGGACCCCCATTAGTCATACTATAGCCTTAATTTAAAACCTAATCGTCATGATCAAAATATGCATAAGCCCTTTGTTTGATTTGTAACTTTATTTGTCTATATGCCATTATGTCGACTTGACATATTCTTAGAGACATACAAAATCAAACTGATGAGGAAAATTAACTAATACTTAGTCATTCATAGTACGATATGCAATTGTGCACGACCATTAATTAATACCCGTCTATGAGCTCTCTTAATAAGACTTATGGGTAATAGCCCTTCAATTATAGGATCTGTCACACCCCCAAAATCCACACGCGGAGTATCACCGCTTGGAGGCGTGACATGACCAGGATCAAGCCACCAATCATATTGAACAATGTATGTAGTAATTATAATTCAACCAAACAATATGAAAGGTGTTCAAAACCAAAGCATAGTTAAGTGTTTAGCGGAAGCATAATTGTAAAACCCAATGTAAGTATTAAGTACGAAATAAAGTAATGTTTTTAGCATGGCACACACTGCCATGTCCCACAACGACCGTGCCTCCCTGTGCAAGCTCCATGAGTACCTAACGACCTGCAAGGCATGTAACAACGAGTCAACAACAAAGTTGAGCGAGTTCACAGTTGGTTGTTTGGTTGTAGCATTCGTTTCGTAAATCATATGTTCGTTTGTAAACCATGTATCGTGTTAATTAGTATCGCGGTCTCCCAGACATGTTTGCAAAGATTAGTGGGGGCTTCCCATGTGTTACTAAACCACGCGTATCGACTGCTACGAAAATGTAAGAGGTGCCCTAAGTCAATGTCTATCAGCATTGACCCTTTGCCCATAGTCCATTAGTACACGCCCGTCCGACTGGCACGGTGTGAGGTTTGTTAAACCTAATAGCGCTATTAACTAATGACCCGCTCGCCATAGGCCTCGGCGATTAAGTCGATAAATGAGGGACTTAAAGTGATAGAGTGATGGTCTTATGGTCGTACGTATCCTGTTGTATGGGGAATACGCAAGTTTGTAGTTACCGTTCAGTTCTTTAACCCATTCCCAACCCTTGGGAATCCCATGCCTTGGATAGAGTGTGAACTCACCTTGGTTTGCTCGGCAGATACACAGAAAGGTTACTTGAGCTATATGTGGTCAACCACGTCCTAACATGGTTACCATACAAGTCAGGTCTAGGTTCAAGTAAAATACGTATGGTTACACATAAGTTAACAGATTACGAACACGTATTGATCATGGCAACACATTAAACATGCTAGACGAAACAGTAAACACATAAAACCCAACTTGTGCGAGTGACCGGCCCAATATAAATAAACAGTCCAGCATGTAAACGGTCCAAACAATTAAACATGAATCTTGTGCGATCCGGATAGACTTGTGCGATCCGGATGACTTGTGCGATCCAGTTGGGTTGTGCGAGTGGATATTGGGCTTTAAGGCCCAACCGTCCAAATGCTTGTGTGTGGCCCAAGCCTTGTGCGATCGGCACTGTCTTGTGCGATCCACGAGGTCTTGTGCGATCATGCATAAACTGATTGTACACGGTGCTTAGTGTGATTGTACCCGGCTTGTGCGATGCACCTTGTGCGACCAGATCAGGTCTTGTGTGACCTGATCTTGTGCGACCGAGAGAACTTGTGCGACTGGTTTAAATATCCGAAACTTATGCTATTTAGTTATATCATTCAACAGTTTCCTTCTTTACCAAAATCAATCAACACAATTAACAGTTTTAGATCATGCAAATCATCGATCAAACAAGCATATTCTAACCGATTTCTCATGAACCCTAATTATGAATAACACATGAACAATAATCATCACACTCAATCATAGTTCATGTTCTTGACCACAACTCATCAAATCATTCGAACATGATACATCACAGCCGAATATCCTCAATCAACATAACATTATCAACCCTTATTTTGATCCATGAATACTACACATGTGCCAATTTCATGAACATTATTTCTATTCGGTTCCTACCCATCTAAAACAACACCAAGCATATATCAAACCCTATAGTGATAAGACGGTTTGTTTATCCTATCCAATCCCGAATAACATATATTCGATCATATAACAATATCAACCAAAATGAAATCAAACAATAACATAACACTAACCGGTTAAAGAATGGAACGAGGATTGATCCGAATAGAAAGTCTTCGATGGAGAAGGGATGTGGCTGCCGTCGGCTTCGAGAGGGAGAGAGAGGGAGGTTTAGGGTTTGGTGTGTTTTTCTTGTGTTAGCAAATAATGAGCAGCAAAACTCCCCAAGGGATATGTGTATACGTATAAAAGGAGTGGGCCGAACCCTTCCTTGGGCTGCCCTCGGTTTCGGATTTAGTCATAGTGGACCGAGTAGAAGTGTGACAAGGATGAGATGTTTGACCCAACATAGGCTTGTGCGATTGGGTTATGTTGTGCGATCCGAGGCATATATATATACATACAAAGATTCACATAATACAAACATAAAGTCTCATAAACATTCATTAAATCAACATATCAGATTATCACACAAGGTTCACATACGTTACATTAAGCACAAAGATAAGTTCTGAAATACGAGTTGTCACATTATCCCCAAGTTGAAAGAAATTTCGTCCCGAAATTTGGTACGTACTCACTGAGGAAGCTAGTTAAGTTGCATGGTTTTCCTGGTTTTCCTGGGGTGTCACAGGATCCTTAAGCATATCATGAATGTATTCGATACAAAACTTAGTTTCCTCAATTCGTTCATAAACGAATAATTAATTGTGTATCGAAATTTAATGCAGCACCTCTCGAACTGTTACTGTTCAAGGAGTCATGGTAGCTGACTTTATCACACGAAGTCTTCAAAAACATTAATTATATTATGTCGTTATAACTTAGGTTGTTAATATCAGTGCATTATGACTCCTCCATGAGATAGGTTTTGTCTGCTGACATAAAGATATACCCGAAATTACATTTTGTCATCTTTGAACATTACAAAGTTAAAAGTAATCAACCGGTTTTTAGTTCTCACCTTTTCTTCAAATTTTAGCCTCTCGTTTCTTTTAAAGATATTGTAATACTCCATTAGATGCTTCACATTAATCTAGACAAATCTAGTGTGTTGCAATGTGAGTAATATCTAAACGAGTATAGACTTGCACTTACATAAGGCTTCTAATAAATAAAGCGTAAGGAAATAATCTCATTTATCCTATTATTCTCTAAAAGAGAGCAGTATTGTTTGTTACATATGTAAGGACCCATTTAAGGTTAAACTTATGGAACAAAACTAATGTCTCATTGGGTCTATCTCGGGTGTGTTATGATATCTATTACATAAGAGATATCTCTGAGATCTATTATATCAAAGTTTGTGTTAACAATGCTTTGACTTATGTAACATATACTTGTCAAAAGAATATCATCCATATAGACAAGTTTATTTTAGTTGCTCCCACTCATCTTGAGGTAGGTACATTAATCCACTTGATTGTTGATGAAAATAATTACGTTAAGATTTCATCACATTATGATGTTTGCATTAACCCATACATGGATTTTATTGGCTTATAGACAAACTGTTCTTTAACCTTCAGTATAGAACTTTAGATTGTTATCTAATGAACATGTAAATATGTCAACCATTTATTAGGGAAATTTTTTTTTAATGTTCATCTAATATAGCTTTAAATTGTTATAAGCTACTAGAACACTGATGATCCTCAAAGAAATCTTTAATAATTTATCTCTTCCTAAGTATAACCTTTGACAATCAATCATGCCTCTTCGTGTCTTAACGCTTATATCACGATTTGGTTTAGTTATGAACACTCTTAGGTAATTCAATCAAATCCCAAACGTTATACGAACACATAAAATCAGTTTTACTAGAAAACTATTTTATTCCATTCAGAGGATTAATTGACACTAATGGCTTAATTTTGAAGAGATAGGATCAGTAAACATTTCCAAAATCCATTTCAACTTCAGTTAGGGAGGTTATGTAATCATCAAAGTTAGTAGGTTTTTAAACCTAGATGACCTCCTGAGTTGATTATTGGGTTCAATAGAAGTTCCAGTTTTATGGATTAGCTCTTGTTTAGGTTGCTATCATTTTCAGGATTCTAAGTTTGTAAGAGTTGGTGCAGTATGATGTACAAGAGGTGTAATCGGAGTTAAATTCGGAGTGAACTTTAATGACACTCCCCCCCCCCCCCCCGCCTCTTGTATTCCTTGCAAATCATGATAAGGACTTTGACTGCTCCCACTGACATTAGAAAACTTTAGGAACTCAGCATGCTTAGGGTCAATTTTTAACGACTAACAAAATTTTAATAGAGAAACAAGTTAATGACGTTAGTCGTTGAAGTTTCTCTTGTTGAGGATTATGTTAGTTTAGGTAAGAAATCTAAGTGTGCCCACAATTAAGCAACAATGAAACTTTTGTAAGAGTAGCATTAGATTTAAGGAGACAAGTTTTGATAGAATAGTGTCATGATGGAGCGGTGTCTTGTACAAGAGGTGCAAATTTAGGTAATGTAAAACTTTCATTCCCCCACCTCTTGCAACTATTGCAAGTTATTATTAAGACACTTAATGCTCCCACTGATCTTTAATATCTCTAGAGTGCTACAAGAGAAGTTTCAATGAGCTACGTGACGTGGGAACCTATCACATATACGTTAGACTTTATTTGATTTCTTTAATGTCCAGATATCATAAGAAACTTTAGGGACATATTTATTAGAAATCTTATTAAGTATATATATATATATATATATATATATATGAATAGATTTCTTCTAAGACCGTGGGCCATATGCGACAAAATTTAGATACAAGTAGATAATCTTTAAATGATAAATGAATTATGTCTGAATATTCCCTTTGGAATAAGTTCCACAAATGTCAATGAATGACTTATGATGGACCCATACTTATTCCTTAAGCCCAGTAATATTTAGGGCTGTAACGTCATGATTTAAAATCACTTAGAATGAGATTAGATAAAAAAATCATCCTCATTAACCATGTCATGATTTCTCATGAATTTTGGTTATAATGGATGAAATTTATAAGTCTCATTTTCCTTTTGTCAAATTCTCATTTACATGATAACAAAAGTTGTGAAAGTTTAAGGTATCATCTAGTTTCATCTTAGTAATGTTTCTATCCAGATATTTAGAACAAATAAGATGAGAGTTTAAGGTAAGTGTGACTTTATGTTGACTATGCAAACCTCACAACCTTCATAACACTGCTTAATTATGATACTATATTCTGATTAATCTTCGGAATATATAAGGTATCGAAAGGCGTTGTTAGAAGACTGCTTATTATGGTTCTTATAGCCTTAACATTTAATGTTGTCACTGACTCTCATGTTAGTTATTTGTTGACTTATGGTAAGGAAACGTTTAGAACTAGAATCAACTTATCATGTGTTAATAGGAATATTAAAATTACCAGACTTAAATATCATTAGTAAGTGACTATCTAATTAATTTATCCAACTGTTCTTTAGAATAATGGATAGTCTCGTTGTTTATGTCTAGTCTACTGACATAATTATACAGTGAGATTTTCCCTTGAAGAACCTTAAAGTTGGAATTAGCACTTGTAATTTGTCTATGGACCTTAGAACAATCCTCTTTTAAAGTATTAGTGGTTGTAAGGTGAATAACATCTTATTTTCCAGTTTCAAACATATATTTCTATGTACATATGTTGCTTATCAACACACTCATTGTACTTTGGTACTTTTGAGTGTTATAGTTGATTTATAATGCATCAAATTGTACAAGTGAAAATCTTAGTATGTAATGTACTGGAAAATGTACTCATTTCCATGCGTAAGCCCTTAACTTTATGGGTCATGGTATTGTACATTATTATGTATTCACATATACCACTTAGCTTTATAGTTTAGAATTTTAAATGAAGGCATGCATCTTAGGAGCTCTTGTGATTATTCCACAATAATAGATTAGTCTTAGGAAAGACTTAATCTGGAATAACTTTAGTGATAGCAATTATGTTAGAGAGTCCTTGATTATCATAAGAGACATCATGTTCGATTTATCCTAATCATCATGCTCTACCTTTCTTCTGTAGTGCTTTATCAGAAGAGAGCAATAGGATCATCGTGTCTTAAGAGATAATCAAGGATTTAATTTAAGAGTTAATTCTTATAGAAACTTTAAATAAAGCAAAACATTTTAGGTTTAAGAATTAGAGTGGATGGGATATTGATTTATAGAAGAAAGTTATAGTGAGTAAAATTATGGGTACTAAAAATAAGGCAGACGAAATGATCATAAAAATTAATGAAGGATCATTAATATAAGGATCGTTATGTGAAGAGGTTGTGATATGTCTATTACTAACATCAAAATAATAGACTTATTTAAAGTTCTACTTAAACGAAGATAAATCAGCTTTGGCCAGAAGTGTAATCATTTAAGTATGTGTGCAAAGTGGTTGTAACAAATCAGCTTTGGCCAGAAATTGAGACAATCACTTTAGTTATGCACTTGTTAAGTATGCTATCTATGAAGGAATTAAATCAGCTTTGGCCAGATATTAAGACATTCATGTTTATGATGCACACTTAACATAGCTTTCGTAATACTTGGATGATAAGTAGATGTATCAAATCAGCTTTGGCCAGAAATGATACATCAGAAGCTCATTCAAGTAAAGTCATTTTTGGTTTTGTAAAACATTATTTGATCCTTATTAACTAACTAAGTAATTACAAAACCAATTATTTAATAGCAAACCACCTATTAGCGCGCCATGTGTCCTCATTGAGCGTGCCAAAATGAGGACATAAGTCGTTATTACCTAATACGTAGTCCCTCAACTTTTCGCCGTTAACCAACACCAACACCAACAACGAGTCTGCGACTCCATTAGTTTAATTAATTATTGTTCTTAATTCCATCAGTTTGTACCAAAAAAAGCTTTGACTTCAACATTGTAATGTTATTTTAGCAATAAATTGCGTGTGGTTTATTTTTGACTTCGTTATGTCAATAATTTGCAACAGATTAAAATAAGAATGCCAAATAAAAAAAAATATTACAAACCACAATACAAGATTAATAAAAACATAGACTTTATTAATGACACAAATTACATATTGTTACAAAGTCCTACTCTAATGCACCAGAACCATCGACTACAGCCTGAATCACATCAGGAACTGGTCCGTCTTCGTTAATCACTTCAGCCACTGGCTCGTCTGCGTTAATCACTTCCTCGCCAACCGGTTGACCAGCAGCATTCATCGACTCGAACAAACCATCGGCTTCGGCCTGCAAAGCCTCAATCCACTCCAAAAAAGCCGGAGTGCCAGCATTGAAGTACAAAATACTAAAATTACGAAGCATAACGGCAGGGGAAAGCAAAGGTTGCTCGTTAAACTAGGGCTTTGCAGTAATATTATATAGTATGGACAACCCCTAACGGAGAGTTAGACCTATATCCCTAAAATAACTTATAGAGTTTTGGCCAGCATTTGGGTTCCGTTGACCGGTCAACGCACCTTAATGCTTAAGCGTACAGTGCCACGTTCACCATTAAAGCTCCGCTTTTCTCTGCAACTTCTCGACGAAGAAGACGATACGATACTTAAATACTTTAATTATTTAATTAAATATTATTGTAAAACCCGTAATTAATTTGAAATTAATTATTAAAATTCCTAAAAATTCCCAAAAAATTATTAAAAATCATAATAAATTACTAAAAATATATATAAATCCAAACTAATTAAAAATAATTATATTATTCAAAAAAACATTAACCCTTAGTAATTATCAAAGTACTTAACTGGGTATTAATTACCATTAACGATATATTAACCTTTAAGAACATAAATAACACTTATTACAAGACACTTAAGATAACTAACACGTAATTAACACCTTACAAGTGATCTTGAAGGTGATTTACATCACTAAGTACAAATTAATCACCATGTTAATCTCCGATTAACATCACTAACATGTAATTAACATGTTAAACATGATTGACGAGTCTAGTAAAACTCGTCATTAAGAAACTAATCACGATCTTAATCGTGATAAAGATAACTAACTTTACCAACATGAAACTTAATCACATACTATTAACCTTAATAAAAACCTTGCAAAGCACTTAACGTGGTCATTAAAACCCTTAACAACAGACTAAACCAATACTGTCATTAATCGCGCTTCGCTAATCAAAAACTTATAACACACCCGCTGCGCGGCCTTATTTAATAAAGATATTTATGTGATGTTATATGTATTAGAAACATGATTAACACTTAACACTTATGCCGCTTCGCTATTAAATGTTAATTCTTAACGACGTCGCTAATTCCATTAACGATATAGTAACCTTTAAGAACATATCAACCCTTAAAACCATGATTAGGACATAGAACCCTAACGAAGCTATTAAGTACATAGTTAAACCTAATCATGTTATCAAGAACATACTTACAATCCTAATCGCTTCGCTACTTAACGTTAACCAAACACTTAACAACGTCGTTAATTCCATTAACGATATAGTAACCTTTAAGAACATGACTAGGACATAAGTAGAACCATTATCGCTTCGATAATCACGCTAACGCTTAAATGAGCTATAGGACATACTTAGGAAATTAAGACAACACTATTAAAATCCAGTACTACTAACTCGCAGTACTAAAAGCCCAAGTAACAAAATACTGTAAGTGACTTGATACAATTAACAAAGTATACTCAGTATACCTATACTTCGTCTACTAAATCCAAATACGTATAAACACTTCGTCTACTAAAACAAAATACATATAAATAAATAACTCTTTGACATAAATGCAAATACGTATAAAACACTACGTATTATACTACAAGTATATAAACAAACAACACACCAATAGACGATTACTATGTAAGTCCAATACTGCTACCTCGCAGTACTAAAAGCCCAAACGACATCAGGCCCAATAACCATTAAGCCCAATACTGTTACAGTCCAGTACTGCTACTCGTAGTAATTAAGGCTTAGTGGAACTACATTAAACAAAACATATTAACTTAATCAATTAATTTAAAAAAACTTAACGATTAGTGAGGACATCAACAAAGAAAAACAATATAAACTTAAAATAATAAAATATTAAAATTAATAAATTAATTTTAAGAAGAAGATCAAAGTCAATAAAAGTCAAAGACAATATTAAAACATATTTAAAAAAACAAATTAATTAATAATTTAATTAATTAAAAATATAAAACATTAATAGAAAAGCAATCACACCAAAGACATCAACTGAAGAAGTGAACTTGATTAATTAATAAATTAATTAATGAAAAAAAGAAATTACAAATAAAAAGAATTAATTAATTAAATTAATTAATTAATTAAAAAAGAATTCAAAAATAAAAAAGAAATTAAAACGTCGAAGGCTAACTAAGCCTTCTAGAAATAACCCGGGATCGAATCCCGGTTCAAACAAGATTATGGTGTAACACTGTGGCGCTGAAATAAATTCAGCGATTAAAATAATTCAAAAACAAATTAATTAAATACAACACTGTGGAAGTAGGCCTTAGTGCGAATCTCTAAGGCCTAGACAAAACATAAGGCTTAGTGATACCACTAGCCCATAGTGCTACAGGACTAACAACTTAGGTCCTCGTTTTGGTGTGAAAAGACGAAAATACCCCTGGAAACTCAGTTAAGTCTACTGTTTACCCGTTAAGTGCCAATTTGGTTAACGGCGAAAAGTTGAGGGACTTAAATGCAATTATCCAAAAACATCTCAGATCAATCTCAGCCGTCCGATCAAAACCAAGGGACACATGGCACGTTCTCAGCCCCACGATCTTGGTTAACGGCGAAAAGTTGAGGGACTACGTATTAGGTAATAACGACTTAGGTCCTCATTTTGGCACGCTCAATGAGGACACGTGGCACTAACAACACCAACACCAACAACGGACCGTTATACAACACCAACAACGAGTCTGCGACTCCATTAGTTTAATTAATTATTGTTCTTAATTCCATCAGTTTGTACCAAAAGAAGCTTTGACTTCAATATTGTAATGTTATTTTAGCAATAAATTACGTGTGATTTATTTTTAACTTCGTTATGTCAATAATTTGCAACATATTAAAATAAGAATGCCAAATAAAAAAAATATATTACAAACCACAATATAAGATTAATAAAAACATAGACTTTATTAATGACACAAATTACATATTGTTACAAAGTCCTACTCTAATGCACCAGAACCATCGACTACAGCCTGAATTACATCAGGAACTGGTCCGTCTTCGTTAATCACTTCAGCCACTGGCTCGTCTGCGTTAATCACTTCCTCGCCAACCGGTTGACCAGCAGCATTCATCGACTCGAACAAACCATCGGCTTCGGCCTGCAAAGCCTCAATCCACTCCAAAAAAGCCGGAGTGCCAGCATTGAAGTACAAAATACTAAAATTACGAAGCATAACGGCAGGGGAAAGCAAAGGTTGCTCGTTAAGCGGCATTGACTCTCCTAGATCAAACTCCATATTGTTGCCTATAAATGGAAAGATGCATACATATTTATAGACTTCCAAATATAGTAAAAAATACAACATGGCCAATAAAGTAACAGGATTTCGAATAAGTCTTGAAATTTTATGAACACTCATGATTTCGGATGAATCATGAATGTCTTGGATTCATCCGAGATGATGATTTCGAATCATTTCGGACTATCCGAAATGGACCATTTCGAATGATCTCGGATGTGTCCAAGACGCCTAAGTCGAGTCATTTTGGATGATTTCGGATACATTTCGGATGATGATGCTTAGTCCGAGATTCATCCGAAATGGTGATGCTTAGTCCGAAATGATCCATGATGCTAAGTCTGAAATGTTCAAGCAGTTATTGATCCGTGATGGACGAGCATAAGTTCATCCGTAATGATCAGTCCTTGATGATTTCGGATTCATCTGAGATGTGTTCTTCAAGCCACAAAAATCCTTAATTTAAGCAGTTATTAATTGATAAGGTTCAAAATCCGAAATTTTGGGATTATGGGATTATGTTTCCTGTTTAAAAGTTAGTTATATTTATCTGTTTATTTCAAAAATTATATCCATTAATAAAAATAACTGATTTCAAAATTGTTAAGTAGATAAAATAGATCAAAACAGGAAAAACACCCGATAATAATAAAAAAACATTCCAAAACTAAAGGAGTTTTCGAATTTTTCTTATGAACATGTGATGAACCCTAAGATAAAACATTCAAAAAATTCATCCGAAATGCATTCGTAATGATAACACCCCAGATCCGTAATGATCCGTAATGATCCAAGATGATCCGTAATGATCCGAGATGCATTCGAGATGATAAAACCCAGATCCGTAATCATCCGAAATCATCCGTAATGAGGATTTCGGATGACAAAACGGAACTTCATCAGGGTTTTCAAAATCTGTTTTCCAGTTTTATACCAGATTTTCGGATACAAAACAGAACTGACTAATCAACATATGCTCTGATACCACATGTTGATCAGTTCTGCTTAGACATAATGGAAAACATGAAAACATACATTTGATTGCATCAGTACAGGCCAGCAGAGAATCCAGATGGAGACGCAGCAACAGTGTTTGACATGATTGTCAGCTTGATCTGGTTCCTCCTTAGGGTGCAATCTAATGATGGTGATGAAGAAACCGATAAAGGGTAATCGGCTATAGGAGAGGAGGCGATTTGATGTTATGAGTAATTAGGTTATGTGTCTAACCCTAGAACCTCTACATAAGTCTCCTTATATATGCACCCAAGAGGAAACCCTAATTAGTTAATAAGGGTAATTTGGCCCATCAACAATTACCAACTAATTATTTAATAGAATTGTTATATATTTTGATCCATATAATATAAATGATTATAATGACTACTAGATTAAATATAACATAAAATATATTTAATCTTACATCATGCACATCACATCAATCATCAAAACAAACATCAAATTGTAAAGAGTACTTCACAAAGTCAAGTAGGCTAAACCGGCATAAGACTCCATCAACTGCTTGGCTCAAAGCCTAGCGGGCCAATACAAGCATAAGATTCCATCAATCATCAATACCCGCTATGTCGTCGCGTTCACATGATTCATCAATGTGTTTCTAGTCATGTATACTACACATTAATATTTCTAGCAACAAATCAACAATTTATCGTCAATTCGTTTATGTTTATTTACGTAACCTCAATCACATAACATCGATTCATGAAACATCAATATTAGGCACGTAGTAGCTATCAATCACATCAAACATATACATATACAACTGCATGCGTATCAACCAAAAATAGTAAAGAAATGGGGCATCTAGAACTCACTTGAGAGTTAGGTTTTTTACAAGTTACAATGTACAATTTGATCCTTAACAATCAGTCATCTGGTCAAAGATTCATACGAAACAATATTTTTTTCGCATGCAAAACCTTAACTTTTCATATTTTTTGCAACAATATTATACTTAGACTATTCGCATGAATCTCTTATGTTAATGCTTGTAGCTATTCACGTGAATCCGTTATATGTATACTTTGACTATTCGCATGAATCTCTTATGTGAATACATCATCATGTAGAAAATTAGTTTTTGAGCGACAAATTTTCACTTAATTATAACACTAATCTAAATTATTCATGTGAGCATGTCACACAAATACTACTATGTGTAAACCTACTATTCTTGAGAATATTTGTGAGCAAATGCATACCTTTGTATTTGTCAAGAACCCTATAAATTACGGTTTCTCATATGACTTTCGTATGTATGTGTTGCAAATGTGTACATTATGTACATAAAAAAACCATTAAACTAACTTGTTCATAAGTTTTTTTTAAGTTATAAACGTTTACGCAAGTAATATAACCTACACATAACATGCATATCATCATCATACTCAGTAAATCCACCAATAGCAAAGCTAAGGTAGGGTCTTAGGAGGGTAAGATGTAGACAACCTTACCTCTACCCTGGAAAACTTTTTTTTGGCCGGAAAACTCAAAGTTTTCGTCCCACACCTGTTTGTAACCATAGATCGGACCTTTAGGAACCTTTTTCCGACCAAAAATGTTTTTCCGGCGACCGGAGGCTAACGGCGTTAAGGTTCTGTTAGGGTCCATTAAAGGCCAATATGTGAAAAGATGTGACCGCCAGTTGGAATTTTTGAAGTTGGGACCGTTGCCGACCAAAAGACAATAATTGAGATTATTAAAATCCATTATTCCTTAATTTTATAATGAATTAAAGATTGCACTTTAACTATTTTCTTATATTTTAAACATTTTAACATTGAAAAAACGAATGCATTATTTAGTTTTTCCTGTTTTCGTAAAAACACTGTGATATGTGTAGAATCACCCCCTAATATATATTTCAAAAGTGATATATTATTTAAAATATGTAAGATGGTAATTAAGTGTCATAATCATATAAACCTGTCATTTTTTCCTTTATCATATAGTATGATAACTATTATTTAAATTGTAGTTGGTTTTTATTCGAAAACGATAGTCAAATACTGCCTCAGAACTCCATTTATTATGTTCAATCACACTCCTAAAATCATTATATTATTCATAAACAAATAA
This sequence comes from Helianthus tuberosus, assembly GCA_030545235.1. NCBI lineage: Eukaryota > Viridiplantae > Streptophyta > Magnoliopsida > Asterales > Asteraceae > Helianthus > Helianthus tuberosus. The sequence continues at coordinate 1,902,251 of CM060375.1, read as the reverse complement.
ATAAAATGTAAAAAGCTCAAGTTAGTTTCTTTTGGCATTATTTGGTAACTATCCGCGCGATGCGACAGGAATGACACATTGCATTACGATACTCATTTTGGTCTTTCAATTAAACAAATAGACTTGAGCTTAGCTAGTAGTACGCGAAACCTTTAAACCAGATGATATGAAGACATTGTATAAAGTGTGGATGAAATTTGAGGAGGGATGATTAAGAATAGTGTGAAAAATATGAAGATGTTAATTGACATACTTGGGATATTTTTATTGATAATAAAAGTTTTTTTCTTATAAACTAGCCGTTGAACAGCCAGCAAGCGATAAAAGTCCTCTCCTCTCGCGGCTTGGCATTCGGGATTAAATTCTTGCCCGGGCTTGCTTGTGCGTGGTACGACGGCACGCGAGCCGGTGTTCTCGCCAGTCCCGTACCATACCAGTTTATGTCCCACATCATCTTTGTGCAAACCGTCTGCCCTAACAAGTAGGGTTTTTATATAAGTTTGTGCAATTTATCCCATATGAATTATTGTACGATAAGATGTATACATGGACGCATGGAGGCATGAGAGATGTAAGATGGCGTCATATATATTAAAACTCAAATAAATAACCATTTCTTGTTGGCATTTGTTGCATGTGTTTTAGTTTTTCAAGTGTAGTGAGTCTTCAAATTAACCCTCCCCTATGTATATGGTTCGATTTAGACAGTTTGACGGTTCATATAACATTTATAATTTACTAGTAGTTTGACGGTTCATAGTTTAGAATAACTTCGAAATGGCTGTGTTAGCCGAACATTTAACTTATGTATTTTATCAATGGACTATACATTTATATAAAATTATGTATCAAGAAATGGTTACGGTGTGGCTGACCAACCAACGTTACTGGTTTAATTTGTATTTTTTTGTAATGGCTCGGTTTAAAATTTTCTTAAAAATGCTCAAATATAACCGTAAACTTAGCATATAAAACATAACTGCTACATAGAAGGTGCGATTTCAAAACCCAATACACGCCAATTACCATTCTTATAAGTCCCACATACTGCACCTAATTCCAAACACGCCTTTAAAGTAAAAGGTTGACACCTTGTAATGGAAATGGACCTTTAGTTATTATTTTACATAAATAAATATCATCAATAAACTAACATTTAAGGATTTTTTTTTTTTTTGGAGGTCAATTTTTTTTTTTATAGTTTTTTTTTTCATTCCAATCATCAGGGCAAATTACATAAGGATAGCAGGTAGACGAGCAACAAACTGCGCCACCATCCCTTTCTGAAAAGAAAACCCTAATCTACTAAAAACAAAGTCTCACCCCTGAGGGGTCGAAAAGTTGTTGTGGACCACACGCTGAACTCTAGACAAGAACCGAACTGCCTCCGGCACCAAGGAGCCGAACGTGTCAAACGCCAGGAGGACAAAGGATTATTTAATAGCTAATATTATCAACCGCAAATTCATCATTCATCAACATAACTTTTAAAATAACTTATTCTATACATACGCGCTTTATAGTTAATACAAACATACGCTTTATCCAAACATCATCAAACACGAAAAAAAACCAGCACTTAATATACAACATTTGGTCTCTCAACCAGACTAATATTGTCCGCTTTGTAAATAAGAAACTCACAGATTTGTTTTTGTTTACTCGAATGGGACTTCTCCGCATATCAATCATCACTGGATTTCTCTTATCCAAACACGTTTAATTGTGGAGAACTCCTCTCAAACAAAAAAAAAAAACTCCTCATAGACAAATAATATTGAATGGTATGAGAGATTCTGTGTACCAAATGATATAGGAACCAAATAATTTTGACATGTTTTGCAATGATAGATGTGTAAATATACAAGTAATGTAATATATAAATACTACAATTTAAAATTTCTAGTAATATAATAAACCCATTCAACAAAAGAGTTTATGTGAAATGACTTTAAGTATAAGAATAGAGAGTAAGGGGCATATGGTGGGGGGTCCTTTCATCTATCATTTTGTAATGTTGCTTTTCCCAGCATTCGTGTGCACTTGTTGGCATTGCATATATAGAAGAAGCAAGTCGCTAATTTGTTTATTTAAACCCTCAACTTGATTATATTCGGTATATGTTATATATATATATATATATATATGAAATAATTTTACCTTATTTTCTAATTTCTACATTGGGGCAGAACTAGATGGGGTCCCGTAGATTATTTGTTATGCGACTTAAATAATTTTCTATCAACACAGGTATCCAACGTTGTCATTTTCTTATATTTGCACCTTAAGTGGTACCCATGAACAATTGAAGTGATTCCTATGTCGTGTATTATGTATTTTCATGTTATCATGCTTTAAATAACTTTGTATACAAAATATTATAGTGATTATTTTATAATGATATTAAAAATACGAGGCTTTCGAGACTAGTTTAGTGTTTGATGAATGTGTACGTGTTTATAAGTGAAGTTGAAAATTTCGACACTAGTTCAGTGTTTGATGAATGTGTACGTGTACGTGTTTATAAGTGAAGTTGAAAACTTCGACACTAGTTCAGTGTTTGATGAATGTGTACGTGCTTAGAAGTGAAGTTGAAAAATAATATTAATGTAGTAATAAAGTCTTAAAAAGGTGGTGGAGGATGGAAATGGTCTAGCTTTCCAAGCGTGGTTGGTTATTGTTGGAGGATCCACAACCAAATGGCTCCATGGCTCTCATGACCCACTCCTCTTTGTTGTCTTCCTTTGTAATCCACTACTACTCATCCACTTTAATTACTTACTTTAATTTATCCCCAACAATTACATACATACATACATACATACATACATACATACATGTATGTGTATGTTTGTATATCATGTTGTAAAATGGCTAATAAATATTTCATATAATACATGGATGCTACTATAAAATAGAACATAAGTTTTTTTTTTTTTTTTGTGCTCCTACTACGAATAGAAATTGAATCCCAATATAGTTGTTTTCAAATTTTAATTGAAAGGTTGATCCATATTAAGATGGAGACAACCTATCAATACAACCAAAAACTATCTATATACTAACCATCTAACGTCTTATGATGATGGCTTAATGGTTGGAGACTTGAAGATATAAGATGAATGTCTTGGATCCAACTCTCGCCTAATGCCCCTTGTTTATTGTTTACATGTTTTTCATCTCATTTGATGGTTGAATTAGCCCTTCTTACTAGGAAAATTGACTAATATTAAGATACAACGTATCAAATATATTGGTGCTAATTGAATTAATAACCAATACCAATGACTACAAATTGAGCATAAGCTATAGATTCCTCCTCATATAGAAACCAAAATGAAAAGAAAAGGACAGAATACAAAATTTGAAAATGAAGATAATAAACCAAAACCCTAAATCAGGTGGAATAACATTGCACTGCATATAACAAGACCACCATGCTACCATGTATATAGTTGAACTTCACCTAGTCACCATAACCATGATTGACCATTGACGCCAGTACTAGGCAAAAGCCCCGAACAATATTACCACCACATAATCTGATGGTAAACCAATTCATTATCATACTCAGTAAATCATACCAATAGCAAAACTAAGGTAGGGTCTGAGAAAGGTAAAATATAAACAATCTTACCTCTACCTCATACAAATAGAGAAATTACTTCCACATAATCTAATGGTTAACCAATTATTGTACCTAAATAACCAATCTCCAAAGAATAATGGATTTTAATAATACTAACTATTAGCCGTTGTCCCAACTTCAAAAATAATCGGTGGTGGTCCCACCTTTTCACATATTGTAAACCAATTGGCCTTTACTAACAGAACCTTTATTCATTTTCGTCCCTTTTTCGTTTTTCGTTAATAAAGGTCCATTGATTTATAATATGTGAAAATGTGGGACCACCACCAGTTATTTTTAAAGTTGGAACCGTTACCGATCAAGGATTAATAATTAAAATTATTAAAATCCCTTATTCCATTTCCAAAACTTAACCAATGAACCTCAAATTGAGGAATAAAAAATAATCAAGGAGTCATTATGACCGAAAGCTTAACATATTAATTGAAGAATAAAAAATTTGCCAATCAATTAATGAACCTTAAAAAATTCTCTTGCTATTACCATAATTAAATTGTCCATAACGATATTACAATTTATTATTATATCCATAACGAAAAACAGTTGGTTTGATTTGGTCAATGAGCATGCCTTGTGTCACATCCACGATGCCATCAACACTTCAAATTATGGGATATGGCCACATATGCATTGCATATCTAATGCGCCTTGCTATAAAAATACAACTAAATTGGTTCTTTATATCCATACAAATTATAGTTTTAAAGAATTTGAAACTTTTAATATAAACTTATTATATACATATATTACGAATTATACTTTTCACTATTTATAAGTTCTTGAATGTTTTATTTGTTTTCCATTAAAAAACTTGGGCGTTTTAATTAGTATTTAATGGATTATGTTTTATTTTACAAGTTTTGCCACCTTTCACTTTAGGTCCCTCTACTTTTGGGCTTTTGGTTATTTACAACCAACACCACCATCTTACTTTATACTTTATCCTTATATAATTAACTAAGTTAAATAACTTAGTTAGTACATTTCACACCGCAAACAAGAAAGCATTCTATCAAATTATAAATTCGAGTTTTGGGGTGTTACAATTAGCTTATGATTCTTCCAACTCAACAATCTTCTTCATTTCTACAATTTCATCTGCACATAATAAACATATAGTATGTGTATATTTTGGAATCAATTATTTAGCCACAAAACCAAAACTACCGAAACAAAATGATAGGAACTTCATTATTTTGGCAATACCTCCCGTTCATGATTACGATTTTCCAACTACTCCACTTTCATTTTATCAATAATTGGCACTTCTTTAATTACGCGGAGCTTGTTCAGTACTGACTTTACTGCTTCGTTCTCATGAATAATTTGATTATGCACCTTTCCAATTTTCCTTGCATTTCTCAGATAGCATTCCACAACTTTATGATTTCTTGACCATTTCCTTCTTCAAGATCGACATGTTTTTTTTAATGGCTCGGCGGTACACACCCCTCAAGAATTGAACCCCCACACGAGTTCGAATCCCAGGCCCCCCTTAAGGTCCAGCCGCACTGGAATTACCCAATATTGGTACCAGAGTGGACTCGAACCCGCGACCACCCGGGTGGGAACCCACGCAAATGTGTTAAACCCTCCCACCTCCACCAATGGGCTGTGGCTTCATTGGCCAAGATCGACATGTAAGTAACATAAAACGTTTAGAAAATAACTTTTTTTTATTACTATTAACATGTTAATCTTTGTTTGACATATAAAAGATGTACCATCTGCTTTTTAAAAGTCTAATCTCCATGCTTGCTCTTCACTACGCTTCTTCAGCTTGTCTTTAGATTCTCTAAAGGCCCATGCTTCAAAAAAATTTAAACTTTTTTAGATAAATTATGAGTAGGTTACGCTCCAGTAATAAAAAGAAAATACAACGCTTTACGGAAATAAGAACCTCATATGAAGAAGGAAGTGGCTTACGGAAACCATATTTTGCAAAAAGCAGAAGGAGTTTGGCAGATGGTGGGTATTTTATGATAAAATGACATTCTGGAACTAATGAGAAAGATGATAGAGAAATGTGTTTGATCTAGAAAAAGAAAAAGACACGTGGCATAAAAAACATGTTAACAACAAAAAAAACAGTAGGTAAAAAAACTCAAAATAATTTAACTATGTTAGGTAAAAATTGAAAATCATGTTAACAACAAAGATAGATTAAATTAAAAAAAAAACCTCAAAATAATTTAAAGCATAGGTAAAAAAACAGATTAATTTTTTTTTTACCATGATTGGCTAATTTTCAACATATACATTTACAAGTTGATATGACGTCATTGGGGAATAGTTTTCTTAAGTGGTTGGCCACTTTTGGCGGCCACTTTTGACTTTTGACTTTTGTTTTTGTTTTTTTTCTTTTTTCATATAATAATTATTTATAGGTGATGCCAAATTACAATTTTATCCCAGGTGCAAAATTACGATTTCGCCCTCGATTCAAAATAAAATTTTTCTTTTCTCCCTTGCTTAAATTTACGACTTTGCCCTCAGTTAAAAAAATACAATTTTGCCCTCAGTTCAAAATAAAAATATGGTTTTGCCATCAGCTAGAGTCCTGCCAAATTACGATTTGGTTCCCAATTTAAAATTACAATTTTGCCCCCAGTTAAAAATTACGATTTCGCCTGCAGCTAAAATATTACGTTTTTGCCCCCATTTCAAAATAAAAAAAATGGTTTTGCCCTCAGTTCAAAATATTATTTTACCTCCATTTTAAAATTACGATTTTACCTCCGCTAAAAATTGCAATCTTGCCATCGTTTTTTTTTTCTTTGGCAAAACCATGGTGGTGTTTTATTTTACTTTGTTGACTTAATTTTGTTTTTATTCATGCTAAACAGCTGCCTAGCACTCGCTAATTGGTCCTGACAAATTATTGTTTTGTCCCAAACTCTAAATTACACGCTTGTCATCGTTTTAGTTAAAAAAATTTATCATAACTATGGTACTGTTTTTCTATTGGTTAACTTGATGTATCTTTTTTGATATCGTGTTATAGGTAACATGTATAACTAACCGACATAAAGGCGTACATGTTATTAACCTAATAAATACACGGTCTAGCGCCCCGCAACGCGGGCGGCGCATAACTCTAGCTGCCTAACACTGGCTCATTAGTCCTGAAAAATTACAGTTTTGCCCTGAGCCCAAAATTACGTCTTATCATCGTTTTTTTTCATAGCAAAATTATAGTAGTCTTTTTTTAATTGATTGAGAATTATTCGGGCATTGCCCCGCAACGCGGGCGGGGCATCTACTAGTAATAATATATAGTTAAAATAAAAATAAAATTAAAATAACCCTAAACAACTAAAGCAGCGTCTATCTCCCCTGTTGGCTCCTCTCCTCCATCTTCTAAGCCTAAAAAACAAACAGCCGACTGAGAGATCTTCTTTCATTCAGCAGGAAGGGAGGGAAGGTAAGGTTCAATCAGCCAGCCAGCCACCATCTTCTAAGCCTAAAAAACAAACAGCCGACTGAGAGATCTTGTTTTAGTGTTTTAAGTCTTAACCAGTTCCTACTTGCTACAATTGTTAGTGTTGTTTTGCAAGTTGCAAAAGCTTAATTTGTTAATGGTTGGAGAGTATACTGAATTGTTAGTCTTAAATTGCTATATATATAAATTCAGCATGATATTAAAATACCGATATCCCGCCGCGATTAACGATATCTCAAATATCGGTGCTTTACCGATCGTGTCAACTACTTAGCGCGTAATATAATCAGTTAGTTACATAACTCCCACAACTAAGCCCACTTTTACATAAAAAGCTCCAGTTTCATTGTTCAGTGTTTTAACTTGCATAACTTTAGCATATGTGTCAGTACCAAGATCTCTCTCAGGTATTGTCACCCTTTTCTTTTTTCATACATATAAACTCTTAATAAAATCTTGAGATGAAGAAGCACCATAAGCTGAAGTTGTTTATCTTTTCTCTAAATATGCATATATTTTAGGCATCAAAAGTGGGCAGACACCAAATATTTGATATGATATATGTTCGTATTACTTGAGATGTACAGATTAAGTATTGTTTGCACAAATGACCTGGCTTATTGATATGTATATCCTAATTGTTTGCATACTGTATCTTTTAGGACGTAGTTGGAAGGCTTCAGAACTGCGTCTCAAGTCATGGGATGATCTGCATAAGTTATGGTACGTCCTACTTAAGGAAAAGAGCATGCTCATGACTCAGCGCCAGATGCTTCATGCTCAAAACTTAAGGTTCCCTAATCCAGAACGCCTACCTAAGGTTTGGCCCGCAATCTTTGTTTGTTTGCCTTTCATTTCATGAGATAAATACCATGTTATCGTTGACTTCTCGTCAATGTGTAGGTTAGAAAATCAATGTGTAGAATCAAGCATGTACTGACTGAAAGAGCAATTGAAGATCCAGATCATCGGAGAACTGCTGAAATGAAGCGAATGATAAAGGTTCTGTGATGCTTGTAAGGTTTGTTCTTGTTTAGACTTTTAGCGTGTATTAATAAACTGCATTGGTAATCATTTATGTCGTCGTGAAATGGGAACCGTTTGTTTTTATCGGTCTATGCAATAGTTTATTGTCCTTTTTTCATGGAATTTTGTGGTACAATGTTATGCCTGTTGAAACACCTACACGCATCTTAAGCATTCTTATAGTATTGAGTTAGTTGTGAGTATTATAACTTGGTTGGAGCACGAGGACCTTGATATATTTGAAGAAAATCCTTGTCATGTGCAACTACTTTCACTGGGTCATCATTTGAGCACCTTGATATATTTGAAGAAAATTCTTGTCAGCTCGCTCGCTGTGAGCTTGATTTACCTCTCATGATATGAAACATGTAGAGCACTTTTGAGTGTAGAAAGTTTAATATTAATAGCTTGGCAGTTGGCACTTCAATAATAGCCACGCTTGTTATCATTTTAATTTCCAAGAAATGAATGATACTCAAAACCAAACTTACATGTTTTAATTGGTGTATAGGCATTATGCATAGTGAAGATGGATATAATCGGATGATTCCGCTGGTGGCACGATGATACTCTAGTGGTCCGTCAGTGATCCAAAATTGCCGTTCAAAAAAAAAATTCTTATCTTTTGTACTAGAGATGAGATTTGTTTATGAACAGAATCTAAAATGGATTATAGCATTATACAAATTCATTGCTTAGACGGAAATTGATTATAAATAACTAATTAAGCCTAGTATAAATATAAATAAAATTTAATACGAAATATCTAAAAAGTTAAAGTATATTGTCAAATCCTACGGTTGGCCCGGTTTCATACGACCGAATTTATGGCATAGACCGTAAATTGAACCGTTCAATACGGTTTGAAATTTTTTAAATCGGCCGATGGGAATTTAAGAAAGAAAACCGACCATAAAACCAAACTGACGACTGGTTTGAACGGTTTTCACAGTTACAAACTCAATTGTGAATACTCTAGGATTTGAATTTGAACAACCAATTACAAGTATTTGGGTTTACAATCAGAATAATATATATTGGGCCATACCAAATAAAATGGACCCGTTTATACTCAGTACATTGTGGTTGTGAAAATAAAACATGTGCCTGTTACGGTCCATTGCGAAAAACATATTATGGGCTTAAGTTTTGAATATTGTTTATGTTTGGGAATTTTGGCAATTCGAAATTCGGGTTGTGTGGTTCTGTTTTAGATCCACAGATAAACCTAAGAAATTGTTTACTTCTAAAACTATGGAATAAATTAAGGCGCTTGGATATTTTTGGGTGAAAAATAGATTCTCGTTTAAGTCTATGTTTTGGAACGATTGGCGTAATTTTTGTTTGTAATTGTTGTGTTTTGTGTTGCTAGCTGCTTGCTAGTTTTCTAATGAAAGTTGACATTAAAAGAAATTATATGTATCAAGATTCTTAGCACTAATAAAATTATGTGTACATTAATAAATGTGTAAATAGTTGTAGCACTAAAACGTTTTTTAAATAGAACTTATAATTATATTTAATTCTAGCATTTATTTTTTAACGGCTTAAATTAAAAGAATCCGTCTTTGACGGGTCTTGAACCCTTGACCTCAAGGGAAACAATACTTTAATTCTAATGGCTTTGCCAGTTAGACCAACCCCCCACACTTAACATTTATTTAAAAAGAATTTTGAGAGTAAAACGAAATGACGATATTGAATATTTAATGAGTTTAGCGAGACGGAAACTCAAAGGTATATAAACAAACCAATGAATACGAAAAAGGGGCATGCTCACGTTTGTTCATTTAACTTTAACCGAACATGAACACGGACATATAATTGAAGAGGGGCATGCTCGCGTTCAATTCAACCCATACGAGTAAATTGCATTATTCACATTTCCCCATATTTGTGAAGGTCAAAATAAGATAGCCTTGATTGATATTCACATGATTCATGAGTACGGAAAGAGGGGGACAATGATTGTGTTTTTCTTTGAAACATTCTCGCTCACTTATTTATTTGTTTGTTTGTTTATTTATTCACCATATACCTTGATATTTTTACCGGGTAGATATGAATGGTGTTTGCATTCGCCATACACCACTACTAAATCATATATATGTATTTCATATTTCAAATATAGGATTAGGATCAAATACAAAGAATCTTAATTGTAAGAAGGATTTATAGAGTGACAAGGGTCCAATAACTTAAAAAAACCCACTACAAAAAAAAAAAAAAAAAAAAAAACCTTAAACACCCACCACCACCAAAAACCTAACCCCCCCCCCCCCCCCTCAAAAAAAAAAAAATTTAAACCCCCACCCCAAAAAAAAATGTTTTTTTTTTTTTTTTTTTTTTTTTGCCGAGGGGGTGGGGGTTTAGGTTTTTGGGTGGTGGTGGGGGTAGGTGTTTAGATTTTTTTTTAGGTTTTTGGGGGGTGGGGGGTTAGGTTTTTTGGGGTTTTTTTTGGTGAGGTATAGTTTTTTTTTTTTTTTTTTTTTTTGCGGGGAGGGGGGTTATGTTTTTGGGTGGTGGTGGGGTGGGGGTGGGTGTTTAGGTTTTTGGTGGTGATATAGTGGGTTTAGTTTTAGGTTATTGGACACTTGTCACTCTATAAATCATTCTTACACTTCTTACAATTAGAAGCCTTTGTATAATAACTTGACCCTTCAAATATAATATACATCATATAAAATATATACATATATAGAACACAAACTCAAACCTTGTAAATTTGATGGTAAGACCGTGGGGTATGGGGCGGGGTTTGGGCGTGGGTTGGGGGAAAACGCCCAAGCCACCACCCCGGGTGGGCTTGGGTTGGGGGAAAACGCCCAAGCCACCACCCCGGGTGGGCTTGGGTTGGGGCGTGGCCCTTGGGGCTTGGGTTTCAAGCCGGGCGTGGGGCGGTATGGCCATGCTAGTTGGCTGAATCTCATTGGCTCACCCGCCACGTCAGGCGGTTTTTTAAATTTCGAATTTTAAAATTCAAACGGTCCCCCCATCTTCTAGAACCGTCACCCGGGTCTCCCAAAGGCCCTATATATTGTAACCCCAGCCCACTGGTCCCCTCATCCCACGAACCCAACAACCCCACCGGCTCCCCAACAACCCCACCGGCTACCCACTTCTCTCGAACCCGCTACCCCACTGGTCCACCCCATCCCACGAACCCAACCCCGCTATGGCATCCTGGACCCATGAAGAGGAAATTGCTCTCGTCACAAGCGTCGTTGACGCTATGAAGGGTCGGCCACCGGGCCAAACAAAATATTGGGTGGAAGCATTCGGAGCCTACCGACATAACGTCGGTAACGACCGCCACAACCTCAACGTGTGCCAACATAAATGGCACGAGCTACGGCCCAAGCTCGAGCGTTTCAAGGCTTATTACGAAGTCGTTCCCGGTGGCGAGTTAAGCCACGAGGACCGGGTGGCGGTGGCTAATATAGAGTTTCGAGGCAAGGAAAAAAAGGCGTTCGACAAGATCGACCTTTTTGAAATTTATTTAACGCTTTAAGTTTGTTATTTTTAGAAATTATGTAATTTTTAGTATTATGTAATTTTTAAAATTTTAATGAAGTTGTAGGTTTTTTTATAAATGTTGTGTGATTTTTTATAAATTTTTTGTATTTTTTTTTTTATAATTATTCTGCCACGCGGTGCACCCAACCCACGCCCCGACATACCCCGCGACCACGTAACCAAGCGGTGGGGGGCTCCCATTCCACGTGTCAGCATATGCCCAACCCAAGCCCAACCCAAGCCTCACCATACCCCACAGCCTAAAAAATAAATACTCAAATTATCGTGTGTGGTCCACCTAAAAGCGACGCATTTAACAAATTTATCTAACAATAGTAAATATCAAAAAGGACAACGCATCACGGGTATGAGGACCCCATTCCTCATCCTCGCCTCCACCCAATTCACATCTATTTTCTCATTGTACCCAAACCTAGGAGTCGAGAAATATGATTACATCTTGTCCTTGACAAAGAGTATATGTTTTTTTAGGTATGAATGCTTGTATTTTTCTGCATATACTGACATTCTTCTGTATGTAAAACCAAAATATTGTACTACTAGGAACTTTCAAGCAAATGCTACTAAGTAACAAAATATGGAGTAAACTTCAACTAACCAGGAGTAACATTAAATCAAAATACGTACGTACATACATACATACATAAATAATTATGTGGATAGTCGAGGCCGGGTTTAAGGGCCCTTATCTGTATCAGTCCCCGCCCCCATCTCTAATCAAATCAAATTCGTATACTAGGTTCCTCATTGAGTAGGGTAAAATTATTGGAAGTCACGACCTCATATATATTCAAATCCAGGTTAAGTTATTCTATAAAGCATCCTAATTGTAAGAAGTGTAAGAAAACTTTATAGAGAGACAAGTGTCCAAAAACATAAAACCTAAGCCCACTACACCACCACCCAAAACCTAAACCCCCACCCCACCACCACCCAAAAACCTAAACCCCTACACCCCCCCCCCCCCCCCTCAAAAAAAAAAAAACAAAAACAAAAAACTATACCTCACCAAAAAACCTAACCCCCACCCCCAAAAACCTAAAAAAAACCTAACCCCCTCCCCCGCAAAAAAATAAACCTAACCCCCCACTCCCACCCCACCACCACCCAAAAACCTAAACACCCCCCCCCCCCCCCCCTCACTCGGCAAAAAAAAATTAATTTTTTTTTGGTGGGTGGGTGGGGGTGGGGGTTTAGGTTTTTTGGTGGTGGTAGGTGTTTAGGGTTTTTTTTTTTTTTTTTTTGGTGTGAAGTGGGGTTTTTTTAAGAGCCTTTGTACACTTCTTCTTTTTAGAAGTCTTTGTATTTTATCATAATCCATTCAAATCCTTTAAACCATTTTATTACAAAAGATTGATAAAATTTAGAATGAATATAGTCTATGTAAATTATTAGAGAATAAAAATAATACATAAAAATATTGGAAAGTAAATGTAAAAGCTTACCTAACTCAATCTGATGAAGATTAAAAATTAATAGTGCCAAAAAGAATGAGGTAAAAGTAATAATAATAACTTAAGGGAAGAAAAAAAAAGTCTTATGATTCGCACACTTTGAAAAATTAAATTGAAACCATCAATGCGTATTAGGTTAAATTGACACCATCAATGCTTATACGATGCGTATTAGGTTAAATTCAATTTTCAAGGTCAGTTAAAAGTTGACACTGTCTCCTCATGCGCACTAAGACGCATCGTATATGCCTATACGATGCGTATTAGTCATAGGTTGTCTATTAAAGCTGACAGATAGGGTTCACATGCAAATAGGGCTGTAAACGAACCGAACGTTCAACGAACAGTTCGTGAACCGTTCGGCGGGAAGTTCGTTTATGTTCGTTCGATTAGTAAATGAACGAACACGAACAAGAAATTTCGTTCGTTAAGTTAAACGAATGAACATGAACAGAGGTTGCGTTCGTTCGTTTATGTTCGTGAACGTTCGGTTTCGGTAATGTGTTCGTTTATGTTCGTGAGCGATCGGTAATGAGTTCATTTATGTTTGCTTGTTAATATTTATTTGTGTTAGTTCGTTAAATGTTTTTATATGTTGTATTTGTTTAATTATTTCTTGTTTTTTAAATTTTTAAACCCTAGTTATCTTATATGCCTCTCACAACATCCCTCATTTCACTATTTCAATTTTAGTTTGTGTTAAGGCTTAACAAACTCTTAATTTTGTGTTTATCATGTTTTTTATAATCACGCCAACTCTGTTCGGATAATTATGTTAAGTGTTTCTTTATTTTTTGTTGATTCTTCGTAATGTTTGTGATGAAAATGCAGATTTTATTCTAAAATGAATATTGTGTTCATAAACGTCGTTTGTGTTCATTTATGTTCATGAACATTTGTTAGAGTTCATTAGCATATGGTAAGTGTTCGTGAACAGTTTGCGAACATTTTCGTTTCCTTAATGAACGAACACGAATAAGAAATCTCGTTCGGTAAGCGTTCGTAAACAGTTCATGAACAAGCTTGTTCCTTAACGAACGAACACAAACATGGCCTTGTTCGTGTTCGTTCGGTTCGTTTACAGCCGTACATGCATACCCTATACGGATCGAATAGGCCTATACGATTCGTATTATAGTACGAGGTTGCTTTCTGTCATTCAACAGTGACATAAAGTGATTGAAAGAACATTGCGTCAGCCCTATATGGGTCAGACAGGCCTATACGACCCGTATTGGACTATGAATTTGCATTCTGTTTGGCCTTTATAACGAAGGAAGACGAAGACGATTCATATTCGATTTGTCTTCTGTGAATTTGTCTTCGTTATTTCTTTATATTCGCTAACACCATGTCTTGGTTCAACCTTAATTACATTTTCGGCAAGTTGTCCGACACAAACACAAGCACGTTTATTCCGGAAAGCAGTGTAGTATAGCATTTTTTAACTTGTTTTTGTTTTTGTTTTTGTTCATGAAATACTTAGCACACCGTTTGTATTAGGAGGGGTCTGCTGTCCCTGATTCTTACGATGAGAGAGGAAATGATGATCACGCGGAGGAGGTTGTGTCCGGCTTTCGTCCCCATCATAATGAATCGTTATCTGCACAAAAATTTTAACGAGAAACATAACCACGGCCCTGCTGAACATCTGGAGTGTTACGCGTATGCTAGGAGACTTACTCCTAATGAGTTTAGACTGGTGCAAGAGCTAACAGGTCAAGACATACAGCCCCATACAATCTGGAAGGCCGTAACCGAATAGAACCCTGAAAACAAATGTGTTCCGAAGGACATACAAAACGTTCGCCAAAAGATTAGGGTCACAAAGTTCAATAAAAAACGACTCCCATGCAAAGACTGGAACAAATCCTCCAGGAAAAAAAGATGACCTATTACATACAGGCGGAACCTTCCACCAATG
Organism: Helianthus tuberosus; assembly: GCA_030545235.1. Taxonomy (NCBI): domain Eukaryota; kingdom Viridiplantae; phylum Streptophyta; class Magnoliopsida; order Asterales; family Asteraceae; genus Helianthus; species Helianthus tuberosus. Next base: position 1,887,219 of record CM060375.1, on the reverse strand, counting down.
TCGTTCAGAATATATTTTTCTGTAACGACAAGTCCTTTGAAATGTGGAGGGCATTCCCGCATGTGCTTATGATCGACGCGACCTACAAAACTAGCATGTACAATCTTCCATTTTTGCAAGTTGTGGGTATGACGTCGACAAACCATACCTTCTGTGTTGCGCATGCATTTCTTTCAAACAAGCAGGAGGTAACGTACGTCTGAGTCATGGAGGATCAGGTCCATGCTGCACGAGTGCATGGAGTCGCGTTTAATTCTTACGGACAGGGACCAAGCACCGATAAACGCATGTAAAAAGATATTCCCTGCCACACACAGATATCTCTGCAGGTTCCACATCATACAAAATATTGTAAAGCACTGCAAGAAATCGGTTACTCAACCAGATTGGGAGGACTTTTCGTCAGTGGAAAACAGTGTGTGATTCTGCTAACGAGGAGTTATACGATTATAACCTCACTAACCTTCAGAGACACCTTCTCAATCAACGACGTAAACGTACATTTTCTCTTAAGTTAATACATTCATTTAAATAAATATATAATTTGAATATGTTTATTTTTTTCAGATGTTTTTTATTACCTGTGGGATAACTGGTTAAACACCTCCCGCCATAAATTTGTATCTGCATGGACCAATCAAACCTTGATATTTTACCAAACTACGACAAATAGAGCTGAAGGCGCACATGCAGCATTAAAGAAACAACTCACTACACCGAAATGCAGTCTAAAATACATTAAATACGCTAAAATACGTCAAAATACGCTAAAATACGCAAAAATACGTCAAAATACGCTAAAATATGACAAATACGCTAAAAGATGTCAAAATACGCTAAAATACATCAAAATACGACACGTATACGCGTCGAATCGAGGAAAACACGAAAAAAAACAAATTTTGCAATTATGGCCAATACGATCGTATAGGCCTATACTTTGTCGTATTGCATACCAATACGCATCGTATAGGCCCATACGATGCGTATTACCCCATTGATTTCTCAAAAAAATCAGGGGGTCCGATGAAATCTCGGGCTCTCGCCTCCTCGTCCACCTCCTCGGGAGCCGTCCAATCGACAACCGCGTGGCCGCCAATCTCCATCCGCCGAAACTTTTCACATCTGTGAAAAGCTTCGCTCCCGTGCTCGAACGCTAGATAAGGATTATCTAGCAACGGATCAACATATGGGCCCCCGCGTCCACGTCAAAATACAAAATTGAATACGTATAAATGATGAGGGTTCGGAGATACATACCTTACTTGTCTTTGAACTTGAAATCTCTACCGTATCTTGACCGTATGTGTGTACACTGTATGTGTGTATTTTTGTTTTTGGGTTCGTATCAAAATAATAACCCCCTGTTAATTAAGGGGTTATATCGTTTTGGCCTTTAATACGCATCGTATAGGCTTATACGATGCGTATAGGTCAGCCACCAGACAAGCCCTGCACCTGTCAGTTTGTCTTGTCTTAACTTTATTCAATACGGATTGTATAGTCCTATAAGATCTGTATTGGACTTTCAAAGTGTACGGATAGAGGGCCGGTGTGCCAATAGAATCCCGAGAAAAATAAAAAAGAATCCGAAGCCAAGAAGATATGTTTTTGTATGTGTTAGTTACATAAAATTGTTTCATCCGCTGTCCGTGAGTAAATTAAAACAAGTTCCTATTCATAGAAGCATTCAATTTCGTGCAGATTCTCGAAAGATTTCTTACAATTGCATTTATTACATTTTCCTGTTTTTTTTGTCTTTTTATAATAATAAAAAATATGAAAACATTATATCTTGAAAAGTATAGTCAACATTGATGACATCATGTATTGTGAGTAAATTAAAACAAGTTCCTATTCATAGAAGCATTCAATTTCGTGCAGATTCTCGAAAGATTTCTTACAATTGCATTTATTACATTTTCCTGTTTTTTTTGTCTTTTTATAATAGTAAAAAATATGAAAACATTATATCTTGAAAAGTATAGTCAACATTGATGACATCATGTATTAGGAGTGCTCAGTGCAGGTCGGTCCTAAGAATTTGTATACCCTGTTTGAGCTCGAAAAACGTGTCCTTAGTCCTTAACGAATTTGGGTATTGGGCTTATTAAATGTCTAAATCTAATGCCAATGGGCTAATAACTAATCTAAACCGCGGGGTTCAAAATCGCCTTGCGACAATGACTGGTCTTAAGAAACGGGGTATGCTTCAAGGATCGGCATTATGTAAGTTATGCGGCGAACAAGATGAGGACGCGGACCACCTTTTTGCTTCATGTTATGTGGCGTCGATACTCTGGCAGAAAGTGAGCTCGTGGTGCAAAATTCAACAAGTTTTTGCTTTCACCATGAAAGACTTGCTGGAGTTTCATAAGAGCTCAGCGATCCAAGTGCAGAAAAGAGACTATGTTTAAACTATTTTTCTTGCAACGTGTTAGGGAATATGGAAAGCAAGAAACGAAAACATTTTCAGGGGTAAACGTGTCAACATCGATGCAATTTTCGAGGAGATGCAAGCGAATAGTTTCTTATGGATTAAATGCAGGGCGAAAAAAAGGTTACTGGAATGGAGCAAGTGGGCGTGGTTCGAGCTATAGTGTAAGGCGCTGCAGTTTTGCTTTGTTTGTTTTTTTTAATAGTTTGGTCATTCTGTATTTGTTTATGTGGTGATCATATTTGGAGTTTGGTCTAGTAACCCACTAGCCTGAGGTCATGTACTGTTATGTAAACTTTGGTGTTGGTTGTGAATGAAATTAGCTGTTAAAAAAAAAACTAATCTAAACCATAAAAATAGTTTTGTAATTGGGTTTATGTTGGTGTTTGTATGAGTATACCCTATTAATTTATTTTTTTAAATATACATATTGGATTTTTTTAAATAACATGTCTTTCGAAATATCGGCCCTGACCGGTGGTCCTCCCCGCCCCCTCAGGGCCGGCCATGGCTGAGTGTATCCGGTTACTCATTAGTTAAAGGTAAGTCAATCAGGGACGCCGTCGCCCCGATGGATTGGGTGGTCAAATCAAGTAGTGTAATTGGGTGATCTTCACCAATGATGAAAGGAAATGGAATTTTACTGTTGAAATAAGTATTTAAAAAGCGGGATCGCTGTTTGAATAAAAACATACAAATAATGTTTTGAAACTTTTAGCGAAAACATAAGAAAAACTAAAGTGGTATCAAATCAATGAATTATCAAAATCCTAGTAGTATTGGTGCAGGTACCATACCGGTACCGAACCGATAAAATTAGTATACTATCTGGTATTAGCTTCATTCATTTTCGATATCTGTAAGGTTTGGTACGGTATCGGCTCAGTAGCGATAGAGTACCAATCAGTGGCGGATTCAGAAATTTTTTTTTCCAATGGGTTCTTTTTGATAGATTCTCACTAATTGTTTTCAAATCATACAAGGTTCTCACTTTTTTTTTTCAAACCGAATGGGTTCTCAGGAACCCACAAAACAGGGTTGGATCCGCTCTTGATACCAATCTTTTCTTAAACGACAAAACGGATCATTTTATTACCACAAACCCGTTTGCAGAGCAACGCACTATGGGAACCAAAGTACAGAGATAACAAGACATCCGTTTACAACTTATGAGTTTAACTTAATTGAAATTTCCTTCATTCACCCCAAGATACACCCCAAGTGGGTTAGATTTATAATTCTTACATCAAAATATTCAAAATGCCCTTTTGGTATTAAAAGTAAAGTTAAAATTGTCACATTAATTACAAAATTGCCATCATAATAACATAATTTACAATGTTTGATCTAATTAATGTACGGTGAAATTTATTTCTTTCTCTTCACGTATTAAAAAATATTTTTAAAAGATCTCTCCCCTTATCGTATAACACATTTAAGCGATTCAAGGGTTGATGATTATCGGCTGTTGGGTTATTTGGAAAGCAAGGAACGAGTTAAAGTTCTCTGGTAGGCCAGTTAAAGTCGAAAGTATAACTAGCGAGATAAAGTCTTTAGGTTTCTTTTGATTTTCCAATAGGTCAAAAAATAGGAACATCTCGTGGGATTCTTGGTGTAAATTTGTATAATGTAGTTTGGTTGTAGTTGTGTCGGCCTGGTTTTTGGTCGGCTCTGTTGTTAATGAAGTTCTCCTTTAAAAAAAAAAACTGTATTTTATTATTTCTTATTAATTTGTAACAAGGTATGCATGTTATATGATATGAGCTAAAAGCCTTGTTACATATGGAATGAAGCTTCATTATATATAAAACTATTTTTCACTTTTTTTTTCTAATGGGAGTGGAGTCCATAACTTTTATTTATTTTTTATTAATATAATATAACCTTTTATAAAATTTTGAATATATATTATATAGCAATTTGATAAAGTTCTATTCAACGGTACAATATTCATTTTTATGATTTTCTCGACGTGACGGTATAAAATTCGTTAAACACAAAGTTGTATTCGTAATAAAGCATTTTTTTGTATCATAAGTTATATTGAGTGTCGGTGTCGGTATGGGCATTCTTTTTATGGTTATAAATCAATGTAAAACACGTGTCGATAGCTATGCCGAGTGTTGGTATCGTAGTAGTAGTGCAATGAACCGAATTGATACTGACTAAAACCTGCCGCAAAACAAGAGGGAATCCTGCTAGTTTTTTTTTTCTAATGGGAGTGGAGACCATTCAATATTTAGATAACAATCCACAAACTCAAAATTAATTTAAACTCTTATCTTATAAATCGGAGCCCCGCTTGCGGTCTGCTCATATAATGTAATATATGTGTGGGCGCTCGGGGGGGCAAAAGCAAAAGTGCACTAATTTTTAACGTTATTTTACTAATTTCGTGAAAATAACGTTAAAAAGAGGGGATCGTTAATCAGGCATCATGTGGTGGCGTTGATAGCCGAAAGACAAGGGGGTACATGCACCAATTGGCGTTTGTCTCAATTGCTGAGTGTTATGTGCCTTATGTCCAAGGCTTGATGCAAAACCACAATCGAGCCGGGGGTCTCATTGGAAGCAGCCTCTCTATTCCTACGGGGTAGAGGTAAGGCTGTCTACATCCCACCCTCCTCAGACCCTACCTTAGCTTTGCTATAGGTGGGATATACTGAGTACGATGATGATGATGATGATGATCTTATAAATCGGTAATGTATCCCTTTTTTATACTTACTTAAAAAAAAAAAAAACCCCTTAAAAGCTCAAAACTCTTTTTTTTTTCCTTTCTTAGACCATGTGTAGTGGTTAAACAAAATAATGCCCCCACCATGGGGCATTATTCGACACGTGACAGTCCAGTCAGCATGAGACGTTATTGCAAAAGTGACGTAGTGGGAATAATGCCCAAATAATGCCCCTTCCAATCATTAAAAAGGATTAAAAAAAACAAAAGAAACTTACACTTGGACCACTCCCATTGGCCAGTCAAACATGTCATACTCATGCAATTGTGTTGTTGAGCGTTTTAAATAAAACGCTGGTTAACATTTTTTTCAAAAAAAATTCCAAATAACGCCCTATGTAATGGGGGGAAGGCGTTTTTGGGCGTTTTTTTTGAAATTTAAAAAAAAAAAAACGCCCCACTACACATGGTCTTAGAAAGATCAGAAGAACATCAACACCCACCCTACCAAAAATTAAATAATAAATAAAAAATTCAAACACTTTATTTGCCATCTAACTATATAACAATCTAAAGCTCCAGATGAGAGGGTGTTCTATTATTAAGCCGCCTCCTTTTAAAAGTTGTTAACCCAACAACTCCTGAATCATCACTATTATTATTATTGTAACTCAAACATGCTGCTTCAAGCACACCAATGGGACTTTGTGGCACTTTACCACTTGTTATGCTCTTGGTACAAACACTATTCACTAATTCCACACATCTAAGAATCCTCTCCTGCAAAGACCCATATCAAAAGACAACAACTTTTATTAGTATTCCTCATAGTCATCAATCTTGAAGGCTGCATACTTTTTAAAGCCTATTAACCCAAATTTATGCAAAAACAGTGATCTTTATTTTTACCATTGTGTGCATATTGATACACATCATTTTTACTTAAAAAACAAAGTCGGTTTGAAGCTATGTGCACATTTCTATGCGTAACGTACATGTAGGCAATTGTGATGGTTAAGTGTCTACAGTAAAACCCTATTATAGAAGAGATAATTCAATAAGTACTATTAACTCTATAAGATATCATGACCTACATATCAAATTCGGGACCACGGCGGGGACCGTGGGTATGAATGTGCATTCCTGTAACAACTTTTTTTGTGTTTTGTAGTGAAAAATAATGCAAAATTGTTATGATAGTGTAAACTCAGGTAAATGGAATCCATATAATATGCCCTATCTAAACTGCTTATCTAATTATTTACGAGTAAAATAAACGGCTTGATTAAACGGTTTGAAATGGTTATTCCATACTATTTATTTCGGTAAGCGAAAAGTAAATAAGCAGTTTTGAACAAGCAGTCCCAATCATCACCAGAATTATAGCAGCTCTGAATAAAAGGTTTGCATCTTTTAGATCATCATGGCAACAAATCAAGCTAAAATACAAATAAGCATGCAAATAATACAAAAAGATAACTAAACAGTATATGATCATTACCTTCTGTACATGTTGAAAGAGTGAAGACATCTTTGTTTGTCCAACCAAAGAAATTGCCACTCCTGCTGCAATCTCAGAAGGTCTAAACTCCAAGAAGTCAATCCCTGCATAGTAAAAATTACCATTTTACCCCTTTGTATCATAATTCATAAACACTCTGCATATATAAAGGAGGAGGTATATCATATGTGAGACAAAATGTAGCTATAAATTACCATTAATTAAGCATAATATGAGTTGGGTTGCTCTCAATATCAAAGATCTTGATATGGGTTGATCACAACCAAGTTTTTCAATGAAAGCGTCGATGAACGAAAACGGAGTCACAGTTTGCATCCTCCATTTCAATGTGGTCAACACAAGAAGCTCCATTTTTTGAATGGTTTTTGCTTCAAATACATATCTTGCTTCACATACCTGCAAATCCATTTATATTATCAACATGGAGCCCATATATACTTTGACCAACATTTTTATTGTGGAAACATGATGGTGAACCTGTAAATCAAGAATGAGGGGTACTTCAGTCTCTTCCATTTTGGATGCAAGTGATAAACATGCTACAGCTAGCAATTGCATCATCCAAGCTTTGTCTTTCTGTTCATTAAATTGTGGATGAAGATTAAAAGCATAATAAATGAACATTGAAGTGGTGTTTTAAGTAGTTAAATTAATTCACAAAAAATGCAAAAAAAAAAGAAGAGAATTTTGTAATAAATACTTACAGGGAAATCATAGACATCAAGAAATCTGTCCAAATAGTTGATTGATAAATATGCACATAATGGTCCAAAACTGAAATGAGCATGAACCTGGTCAAAGTCAAAATCAACCACAAAAAGCATTAGCACCTTCAAGATTTCCAAAAACTAGAATTAAAGCAAACAACTTTTCTATTTATTTCGCAGAAATGTTTAACCTCAGATCAAAGAATCACTAATTCCTTACAAAAAAAATTAAAAAAAAAATCACTAAATTCATCCAAAAAAACAAACCTTTCTAATCCAGTCAACTGCTTGCTGTCTTGCAACCAAATCCAACTTCCCATTTCTTATTTTCTCCAAATAATCAAAACCCACAAACTGTTCACATTCTTTTTCAACCAATACACTCAAACAGGCGTCACTTTGCACAGGAAAATCAAGAACATCACACTCTGTTTCAAGATTCTTGATAAAGCATTGATTTTTATCATTGTTTTGATGACTCCTGCAACCCCATAACCCATAGTCCACAATGGTGTGATCATCATTATCATCATAACATACACTCTCACTACCTTCTGAACATAACAAATTTGATAGCAGGCTATCAGCCATAACAAGACCTTGAAGAACACAGCCACTTGCTATGAGCAATTTTAGAACAGATATAGAACAATTAAACTGTGTTGTATTTGGGTTGGGGTGTTGTAAAGATCGATCTGGGAAATGGATCAAGGTCTGTTTGAGGTGTATTTTAGTATAAAAAACAGAGAATGCGGCGTGTGTGGAGGAGGAGAAGGAGATGGAGAAATGGGAGTATGAAGGGGGGTTTTGGTTTTAGGGCATATAAAGAGAGAGGTAGAGATGAATGCTAATAATGTGTGTATACATACATATATACATCCATTGCATACATACATTTCTATTTGAGTAAATTACGTTTTTGGCCCCTGTGGTTATATCAGTTTTACTATATTGGCCCAAAATAAGAATTTTTAACAGATTTGCCCCTGTGGTCCCTATAACTAACCGTTTTGGCCCCTAAATCTAACCAAACCCTAACTCAGGTTAATTAATTGGCACATGACTTCCACATGATGGGCATATTAGTAATTTCCCCTCCCCCTCTTTAAAATTGATATAACCACAGGGACCAAAATGTAATTTACTCTAAATAAATAAACTAATTTAACACAAATTCATCCCTGTTCTCTCTCTTACTACGTTTTCTTCTCTTGAACAACACCAACACCACTACCCATCCTCCCTCCATTGTAGCAGACGAGTGGCATTTGAGGGTCTAGGATCACGACGAAGGTGGTGGTCGGTGAAGAACCGACGGCTGAAACTCAGACCGGTGGCGATGGTATGGTTTAAGGGCTGGGTAGTGGTAGCTATGGCCGGAAATCGAACCACTACTCATCCCCCTCCATTGCAGTAGATCCATAAAGAAATGACGGTCAGAACTCGATTAGTCATCCCCTCTCCATTGTAGCAGATCTGAATGTGTTATATCAAAGATTTGGGATGTGATGTCAAGGTTTGGGTGGAGATTTGGGCGGAGATCTAGATCTAGTGACAGTTATGATGAACTGTGAAGGTTGTGGGTGTAGCAGTGATGGCGGAGGTGATGGCGACTGGGTAGTGGTCGTTGATGTTGGTGGGTGTTGATGGAGGTCTTGGGTGTTGATCACAAGCAGAGCTCGAATAGAGAAATGAGGGTTTGGGGCAGCCCATGATCTCCGATTTCTCCCCAATATTCAACAGCCCTTGCATTTGATGGAGGGTTTTGTTTGTTTTGCCAAGTTAATTTAATTGTTTTTTTTTAATTTGCAGTGGGTACTTTATTAGGATCTTTAACAGGGGTTTTGATCGGTCAAGAAACAGAGAGTGGGTTTGAAGTGTTCATGATGATGTGTTTTGAAATCTGTTGATTTAATTATTGTTTTATTTTTTATATTGTCAGTAAAAGTAAAAGAGGGAGGGAAATTACTAATATGCCCATCATGTGCAAGTCATGTGCCAATTAATTAACCAGAGTTAGGGCTTGGTTAGATTTAGGGGCCAAAACGGTTAGTTATAGGGACCACAGGGGCAAATCTGTTAAAAATTCTTATTTTGGGCCAATATAGTAAAACTGATATAACCACAGGGGCCAAAAACGTAATTTACTCTTTCTATTTTTATACAAATTACAATAATATTTTCAGTTTTAGATCAATACCACTTGTATATTTGACTTCTTGGACTTCTAAAGTAATGTTTGGATGTAACAATTTTGTTGTATTCATGTGGCATTTTATTCCTTATAGTTAGGGTCACCCTCTTCTCCTTCCTTAGACCGCCTGTAATGGGGCGTTTTTTGTAAAAAAAACTTCACCAAACACGCCGGAAAACGCCCGGCTTCCGCCCCCTTGGGCATTTTGGGGCGATATTCGACAAAAAAAGGCCACCGGCGTTTTTTAAAACACGCCTAAATTTTGCTTTGGGGGACGAGTTGACCGTTGGCAACGGTAAGTTTCTTTATTTTTTTATTTTTTTAATCCAATATAACATACTATAAAATACCCACTAGTCATACACTTTTTTATAAAAAAAACTCACACCATCAAACTTTCTCTCTACTACTTCTACAATTTATAAAAATATGAACCCCTTCCGACTCCCATTTGGTGTCCCCTCAAGACCCGGGAACCCGAACACAACCCAAATGCATCGCCAAAAAATTCGGGAAAAATACGGACTCTAGATCATCATCTTTTTTTTAACTTTATTTTTTTTCCGTTTTTTATTATGTTTTTTTTTATTTCTAGTAGTGTATTTTTTTTTTTAAATTAATGAAGTATTTTTAGTTTTAAATTTAAAAAAATAAATAATTGTGTAATGATTGCATGAGCGTTATTGGACATTATTCCCACTACAGCACGTTTGCAATAACGCCCAATAATGCCCTCATGCTGACTGGACTGCCACATGGCAGAAAACGCCCCATGGTGGGTGTCGCAACCCCAGCCCCTTATCTGTCCCGGGAACGGGCGGCCGCGAGACCAGTTATGGTGGTATCATTTGTTTATCATTTTGCCAGCGGAAAAAACCCAATGGGTAAAAACCCAAGTTTCTTATTACAACATTTTTATAGGGATAAACCTTATTTATTGAATTTAAAACATCGTCTTTTAGGTAACTTTTATAGCCACGTTTTCCAAGTCGTCAGTGCTTTCCAACTGACTTTCTTCTAATTGGCTTTTACATTTTGTTACCTGAAACGCGTTTTAAAAACATTTGTCAGTGGGAAATACTGGTGAGTGAATCCCAGTTTAATCAAGAAGAATTTTATTCTTTAACAGTATTGAGAGCTATCACATTGTTTATTTCTACACAATTACTCATTCAGTATTGTCAATCCTGACTGGTGGGTCATATTACCCATTGGCTAACTCATTGTCCAATGGTAACGTGTTCCACATTTTGTATACAAAACCCCAACATACCGGCAGTAATTGAAGAACTACAAAGACTCAATCACTGCTTAATCACATTGTAAAACATTTAAGGTTTTGTAAAAACAATTTACAAAAAGGAGATTACTCGCATTGCTGTCTTAGATTTCTTCTAAGGTTTCCTGGTGATTTATCTATAATTTACACAAATGTACATATGTTAGTATAATAACCCTTTATTTATATTAACGATACCCTCCCCGAGACGGCATTCCAACGACTACGTCGGGCAGAACCACGACAGCCGTTACGGAACCCTAGATCAATCGGGCAGCGTATCTAATACGTAACTGGGGTTGTAATACTTACAACGGAGCAGAACTTCGTTAATTAGGGGGGTATTATACCCGAGTATAGCTTATACTATGTAATAATTCGATAGAGAAAAGAAATTTGAACGATTTGAACGAACTGCCGTTGCCTGCTATTTATAGGGCTGAATTTTGGTTTCCTCGCGGCCCGCGTAAGGTGAGACTAAGGTCTACGCGGCCCGCGTAGTAGGGGTGTAGACCTTAGCTCTGATTGGTCATCACCTCTAGCCTCGCCACGATCGTGACACGTGTCGGCACCGGGTGCGATCTGATCTCGTAGCTGTCGCGGCCCGCGTAAGCTCAAGGGGTGGCTTACGCGCCCCGCGAGAGACCTATTTTTCTTGTTTTTAATTAATTTTTAATGATAGAAAGGTATTCGGGGTCCGTTTTCGCGTACGGGGTGTATTTTAAGACATATGGGAATATTTTAATATATATTAGGGTGTCAGAAAAATTCAGGAGGGTTGTTATAGTGGGGGCATTATTGGGCTAATGACTACGCATGGTCTTAGGGGTGTTTTTGTCATTTCGATTTATAGGCTATGTGGGTAATTCGGTTCGGGATATTCGGTTTGAGATTTTCTTTAGGTGGAATAAAAAACCAAACCTAATTGTTATTCGGTTTCCAGCCGAATAAATCCAAAAAAAACATTCGGTATCAACTTTTGACATTAACTCATTCGTTCAAGAAATTATTATTACATAACAAAACATTAGTGACATACTGACATCACATAGGTAAAATCGGTTCAAGAAGATAAGAATATCACAAAAGCAAAATGGCTATTCAACTCGGCCGAGACTTCTGACCTTGATTCTTGGATAGTGGACGATACACAATATGTCAATCTTGATTCATGAGTGAAAAGGGGGCGTACAATATTGGGCTATTATACGTGTATAAGAGGATATTCCAAAGTTATGAGTTTGTATGATGGCACTATAAGATAACTCGATGGTATTTTACTATTTGTGTGTTTGTAATACATCACGTAGACCATGCGTTGTGGTTTAACATAACGTCGTGTCACGTCACTGTCACGTAGACAATGAGCTTTAACTAACCTACCTTTTAACCACATATTGTGATTTAACGGAAATTTAATTAAAAGAAAAAAGAAAAAAAATGTGACAGGTTGGTTTGGAGTGGAACCCACCTCATTTGTTCCTCAATGGCGTTAATAGTTTGGCGCCTCTCATGTTGACGCCCAACTTTAACTTGCTCGTTTTAGTGTTTGGGCGTTAAATATGCTAATGTGGCATGCTAACGTCTTAAGTATTAGACCACAACCGATGGTTTTATAAATAGAAAGGATTGGTTGTTTTTAAGTATATGGATAAGTTAAGATTTGGTGGGACAAGAATATAATTTAATCAACATATATTTTTGATTGATTTACCTCATGGCTAGAGAATAGAAAGGAAAAGTCGTGTACTTTTGCTTTTCGCTACTTTTTAGACCCTCCGAATTTTTATTGACTAAAACTAGAATTATAAGTTAAATCATCTTTTTAGATTGGTAATTTATCTTTTCATCATGTCGTGGTGTGGTTAGTTTGAGTCAAATATATTTCCTTTTTTTACATAGAATATATTCAATGACTTAACCAAAAAGTGTAAAAATTCTTCTCACGTTACTTTCACACAAACAACTAAATTGCTCATTTACACAATGGTGTAGTGAGTTAAGTAAAAAATAAAATGTGTGTATGCGTGTGATCGACGGGTTGTGGTGGAGCTCATCTCCCCTAATTCACATTCGTTAAGGGGGCAACGTCCCAACTCTTTGTGTGTGCGTGTGTGAGGGGAGGGTTAACAAACTCGTAATGGTGTTTAACTAAAAGATGATGACTTTGCATGGACTTAACGTCTAGTAAGCATAGTCCTATTAATGGGTACAAATAAACTTTATTGTTGTTTCAAGAAAGCCTCTTAGCTATGTTATTTTGGTTTTATAATGATTTCATAACAAATTTGTTCAACTATTTAGTTTTATTATTAAGTTTATTTTATCTATTAAACTAATTTTCAGTTTATTCAAATATGATTTAACTTTGATTTTTTTATAATCTAACCAAGAACATCATGTTTATCTAGTTAAAATTATGTTGAAAGGCATTTCCTTCAACCTTTTGATTATTTAATAACTTTTTACTTTATAAAATTAGATATGATGCAATTAAATATTTTTTTTATGTTTCTTTATGTCATAGATGTCTTAAACTTTTTTTATTGCTAAGTGTTGGTATTAACAAAAATCCGATGTATATCTTGATTACATATATAAACTTTGATTAGGGGTATAAGGGTGAATGCTTAACCGTTTTCATCAAGATTTGATGAACACAATATGCAGGGGCGGATCTACCATGGGTCAAGGGGTGGCATCCGCTACCGCTTGGTCGGAAAAATTTTGACGTTTTTAGTGTAAATTTTGGAAAAATTTGACGTTTTTTCGATTTCGTTACCGCTTATTTCATAAAACGTTACCGTTTGGTCGGAATCCTAGATCCGCCACTGACAATATGTAAACTTTAATAATTTTAAAGCTTAAAGATACAAAATTTACTTTATGCTTTCTAGATGAAAAATGGGCTTTGTGGCAAAAGATGAAACATTTTTTTGTCCGATCAGTGTTATCAATATAATAATACTCCATTAGTGGTCAAGCAAATCCAAAAGAACATCCAAGTTAATAAAAAGAAAGAAAAGACATTACCATTAAAGACAATGGGAAACACTTTAATTGTGTTTACTATTTCAAATGTTTGTAATTGAAATTAATTAATTAATTAATTAATAATATTAACATATTAAAATCAAGCTACAAATTTTAACTAGTGGTTTTTTAGTAGAATCACAAAATCAATTAAATATTGTCAAAATTATATATATTTACGAATAAATAAAATGCCAAATATAGTATACATAACAGGCATATATATAAAGTGAAAAGCGTGGTCAAAAGAGTTGGTATAGGAATATTTAGCGTTGAGATCTACTTACAAAGTGTCATTCAAAAACCACTATCCTTATTTTATATATGTTCTCCATCCCAATGTTCGGGTTGCATATGCTTAAACCATATAAACAACTAAATTTATCACCTACTCTAGAAACACCAAGTGAATCTGAGAATTAGTTTGTGGTTAATGTCTCGTTCAAATAGGATTAGTCTTCTTCTAAACTCAATAAACAGCTACGTCAATCCTGCAAAACAATCAACACACTGTGAAGCTCGTTACAAGGAGGAGGATAAGGAGGTTCTCCTTATAACCACCCTGCGACGTGAGAATAAGAACTTGCTTTGAGGATAAAGTGTGTGTATTAAGTGAGAGAGCAAAAGAGCGATCCTTAAACCTGGAGGTAAAGTTCTCTATTTATAGCCGAGGTTAGGGCTGCAAATGAACCGAACAAACACGAACAAGCCCTTGTTCGTGTTCGTTTGTTAAGAAATATATGTGTTCACGAACTATTCATGAACGCTTACCGAACAAGATTTTATGTTCGTGTTTGTTTGTTAAGGAAATAAACTTGTTCATGTTCGTTTGTTAATTTTAGGCAATGAATGAAAATGAACGATAATGAACACAAATGAACACAAACTAATGTTCATGAACACAAATACTAACAAACGAACACAAACAAACGTTCATGAACAAAATATATAATGCATTGACACTTATTAAATATTTTATTTGTTGGAATTTTGAAGTATTTAAATAAAATATAGAAGCTAAAAAACAAATGAACTATCGAACACAAACGTACACGTTATCGAACGTTCACGAACATAAATAAACGAACGCGTCCTCTGTTCATTTTTGTTCATTTAACTAAACGAACGAAATTTCTTGTTTGTGTTTGTTTGTTTAATAAACAAACGAACACAAACGAACTTCCCGCCGAACAGTTCACGAACTGTTCGCCAAACGTTTGGTTCGTTTGCAGCCCTAGCCGAGGTGATTTGTGAAGGAGATGGGCTGATGGGCCTTGGGCCTGAGATCGACAACAAAGAATATCCATTATGCTTCCTCTGCCACGACCGTTAGTGATTCTAGGCGATAGGGTAGTTGGCGCACGCTGAATGGATCCATGTGTCCTGATAGTTGTCCTTGTTGTCTAGTCTGTCATCAACAGCTAAGTGGAGATCATGGGGTAGTGGTCGGCGCAAGCTGATTGGTGCCACGTATGTGTCCTTGTGTACTTCTTGTCTCCTACACGATTGTTCATCGTGCAGCAGATCAGATACAGCCTGTTGAACGCTTATTGGCCCACTGTTCCGCCGCTCGTACTTTTTGTACTTGTCCAATGTTTCCCAGCGCTTCTTGTCCCGCGCGACTTGTATAACAACCCTCCTAAATAATTTTCGACACCCCTAATATATTTAAAATACCCCAATACGTCCTAAAATACACCCCGCATGCAAACACCGAGCCCAAATACCCTTACATATTTAAAAATTAAATAAAAACAAAATCCTGGTGTCGCTCACGGGCCGCGTAGAAGTAAGCCTGGGCGACACCAGATTCATACGATCATAACATCTCAATTCTTCACCAAAATAAAAGGACATCTACATCAAGATCATTTTGTTACTAATGTACTTTTATCTTAGTAAAAAACATCTATATGGTTGCTGTAACAACCTGACTTTTCGGGTCATTACTTATTGTTGTTATTCTTCTCGTAACCGCTTGTACTCCTGAGATTTTGATTATCGCAATGGGTTAATCTATGATTTTAAACGCATATTACAACGCTTTTTCAAAACAGTTATCGCATTTAAACGCTATTTTATAACGCATGTTACATCACTTGTTTAGACTAAACGCTTATCGCAACACAAACTCAACGCAAACTCTAAACGTGGATTTACTTATGCTATGCGTGTGATTGGTGTGATTATTTGTGTAAATGTTATGTGGTTATCAACGCAACGCTTATACGCTTAAACGCTCACTCGCAACTCGATTAAAAGCAACGCAATGCTTAACAAACGAAACGAAAGTTGGAAAACTAACAAAACGCAACTCGGCTGATCGAATGGACAACCGATCGAATGGATTTCTGTCCGGATGACCATCCACTTGGATGGCCATCTGACCGAATGGCCATTCGACCGGGCGAGCCATCCGACCGAACACCACTCTCCACCGACTTAACTCCCCACTCACTTCTATAAATACCGCCGTACACCTCCCTTTCACTGATTTGACACCTCCATCCGACCACCCGTACTCAAGTCGCTCTCAGTCACTTTTACACGCGATTCAAGACTATTTCGTAAGTATTTCTCCTCAAATCTTGTACAACTTTCATCACTAATCACATCTACATCATCTTCTCCATCAAAATCACACACAAACACTAGTTTTCTTCTCGAAATCACCTGATTTGGACTTCTTGAAGGTGCTTTTCACTCAGTTGCTTATGCAAACCGTTGTGTGACATCATCTCATCAAGATTGGTTCAGATCTAAAGGATTTCCACACTTTTACACTTCATCTCATCAAGTTTTGAACACTTTTCATCTATTTTCAAACTCTTCTTCACTTTTCTACTCAAAACTGATGGAACCCGGACTCATTCAGACTCTCTACTCGTTTCTTAGTCAAGGGCCGGCTTGAAAATGGATTTTCCACCAGAGAGATGACCGATTAACGGGTTGAACATGGATCTTCATCAAGAACAGTAAGTTCAACCGAATGGGCTGAGACCATTCGATCGAATGACCATTCGACCAAGTGACTTGTCCCTCTTTATAACTTTCAATACTTAAATGTTTTTGACGAAACTTCGAATTTCAACAATTTTACAAACAAACACACCTCATTCGAGTGGCCATCCGTTCGGACCTTCTTTCGAACATTCAACCATTCGACATTCTGTTATGCACTATTCAATAACGCACGCTACTGTTCTATGCTCAGGCTAACTCCAACGTGCTCGCTTCAATCCAATCAAGCTTGTGTTTATTTGTTAAACCTATACTGTGAGTATACTCGAACCCATTTTTCTTTAACGCACTTTTTAGGTGTTACATACGTTCTATATCAAAACACAACAACACACAACGCAAACACTTAACAACGTTAACCGCCCCCGTATGCTATACGTGATCTATGAATGCTTGTACTATGCTTATACAGTGTTACACTATACCGCCTCTAGCAACGATAGTACTATAGTTTGGACTCACACCTATCGTGGATATGGATTGCTAGGGATCACATCACTTTACTTCACGTGTTCGCTGAACATGTGTCGCGCATACTCTACAACACAGTCTCGTGGTTAAGTTGTGAACATTGTTTGATAGTTACATGTTTCGCCCGTTACGTGTTACATGCTGGTTATGCGTAAACGCTTTTCGCTACTATATACTATGCAAACTTGTGTACTCACCTTTACATTTTATGTATTGACTTTATTGTAACGTATGTGACAGGTTGATAGGATGTTATGCTGTGATGAAACAAGCTAGGAAGTCTAGAAACCCGCTAAATTAAATCTGAGTTGTCGGAATAGTATTTGTTTATGAGACTCGCTATCTGTAATGTTGTTATTGCTTTATATGTTAGTAGTATGGGATATTAATGTTAAATATATTCTCATTTAATAGTTGTTATGGATTATCCTGGATAATCTGTTTCGCTCAGTGTCACGCCCCGATGTTTCCACCATCGGTTGGGGTGTGACAGTTACAGTAAAACATAGTTTCATTTTATAGACTTAACATTACAAGTTTGGTTCGGTTTTAGTTATATGGTTAACCAAAGCTTCATCACTGTAACCATAATGATTGGTTGGTTAAACAAAGCTGCACTAAAATCTACCTGCAAAGTGTCCTTCAAAAACCACTATCCTTATTTTGTATAGATTCTCCATCCCAATGTTCGGTTTGTCATATGCTTAAACCATATAAACATTTAGGGTGTACCGGGTGGGTGCGACAAACTATGGGGTAAACTAGTTTACCTTGCGGGGAACACCGCCGCCATTAAAGTTTACCTCGCGAGTGGACTTGATTTCGGTGTATAATTACCGCATAGGGGAAGAAGAGAGAGAGTTGGATAATGGTGGGGCCTACTCTTTTCAACCAATCACAAATTTTTTTTTGTTTTTTATATTTAAAAAAATAGTTAACTCTCCCCAAGAGAGGTAACGACCCCTAATGTTTTAGTGCAAGAGGGGACTTAGAGAGGGTAATTGACATGGCAAAATGTGATTGGATAAGTGGAGAGTTTACATCTCCTCAAAAAGTGACCACCCCTTACACCCTTAAATTTATCACCTATTAATACATCAAACATATGTTTAATCAAAAGAAGATCAAAGTTTTGCCTTTTTTAGCCACTATTCAAGTGTCCGTTAAAGATAGAAAATTTGACATATAGGGGGGGGGGGGACAAAATGAAAGCGGGAACTCCTTCTTGAGATACCTCCTGCAAGCCCTCGGGTGAAAGGATTGGTGTTCCCGTACTCAAAGCCAGGTGGGAGAGGGAGGCAAGGTGGGGTGACGGCCCATCGCCCGATCTCTTCAAAGACCCAATTTTTAAAATTTTTATATTATATTATAAACCCATTTTAAATTAAGCTAAGTAGTAAAACCCAAACTTATTACTATTTTAGTCATCTAACTCATTAGTAAAGTTTAAGCACATTAAAAATTGGCGAATAGGGGCTCGCTTTTTTGTACTCGCCTTGGGCCGAAAAGAAAATTCGAAGATTCTCGAGGATGAACCTGCCTGCACTCCCCGCACCGATATTCCCCGCATCTCCTTCTGCTCTCTCACATTCTATCAATGACTTCCGATGACCTTTTCATTCTCTTTCCCAAGCTCCAAGCCACTTGGGGCAATTTGGTTCGATGGGGTCTTCTTACTCGAAAATGGTGGTTTGGGGTAGACTCCGTCTAGTAGGGGTGTGCATGTGTCGTTTTGGTTCGAGTTTTTACCATTAGTCATAATCATAACCATAACCACTAGCTTCGGTTATGGGATTTTCTTAACCATAACCGAACTTAGATTACGGCTAATTGGTTATGGTTCGGTTTTGGTTAATTGTGGTTTATTAAACAAGCAAGGTTTGGAATAAATAGAGGTGTGCATAGTTTGGACTTAGTTTGAGACTTTTTTATAAGACAATCAAGACTATACTGTTTGGTTATTTTTTAAAGGTAATTCTCAATATATATATACACACACTTAAGCCTTCGATATGGGACGGTGGATTTTTTTATTTTCCAAGCATTCAACTTATATTCATATGCAAATGCACTGAAAGATTAACATTGATAGGGATGTGTAAAATCATCAACTTAAATCTATTAATTATCAACTCAGTGTTATACGGAAGATTCATACGATCATAGTACTTCCATTCTTCATCAAAATAAAGGGCATATACATAAAGATCATTTTGTTACTAATGCACTTTTATCTTAGTAAAAAACCACTATATGGTTACAATAAAACACAAGTCTATTATATAGACTTAACATTACAAGTTCGGTTTGGTTTCGGTTATATAGGTTAACCAAAACTTCATAATCATAACCATAACCGATTGGTCAGTTAAACAAAGCTTCATAACCATCGATTATGTCGATTATCGGTTAATAGCGGCTTGGATATGTCAACTATGATACAATCATTGGTTATGATGGTTAATTTGCTCACCCTTACCATCCACCCTAATCAAATATTTTTTTCTTTATCCTTTAACTCTATTTTTTTTAAATTAATCATACATATTTAAAATAAATTAACATTGTGATTTTTAAAAACCGGACAAAAACCCTTCGGAATAGATAATTAAATTTCAAATATAAATAGTATAAGAAATTAAAGGAATTTCAGACATTAATCATCTAAACACAAATTTCAAACATAAATCTTTGTAAAACTTTAAGAGTAGTCAGTGTGGGTGGAGGGGCATGAAGCGTCACATATCAGGCAAATCAGCAGAGTCAGATTTTCCTTTCAAGATCAAAAAAGTGTGGGGTTGAATGGGCGAGAAGGGAGTGGCGTCAGGATCTCACTGGCGTGAAGGGGAGGGTGAATGGTGACGTGGAGCAATGGTGCTGGTTGGACGGGTCCAATTTAGATCCAACTCGTTGGATTTTGATTTCGATCATATATATTTTTTTAATTTGTTCTATTTGAGTTCTCCTTGCGTTTCAAATATGTAAATGATTTTGATTCAAGTGTTTTTGTTGAATATTGATTGCATTCATACTTATTTTGATTTGTAAGTAGATTTAGCCGTGTAAGAAAAAAAAAAGTACGTGCAGAGTAAAAAAGAAAAGATCCCATACTACAATCAAAACCAGAGCACAAAGGGAAAGTGCCAAAAGAATAATAAATTTAACAAAAAGGAAAAATGATCTAAAATTATAGTTTGTACATAAAAATCCCAAAAATCGGTCATATATTACTCTTTGTCGTCCACCTGGATATATATGGAATCTTAAGCAAAGACAGTTTTGTAGTATTATATTCTTCTACACATTAAAGCAAATGAATTATTAATAGGGATTTTTAAAAACATTTAACATTATTGTATTCTCAATTCAAACAAACATATGATTAAATAAATTACTTACTAATGTAAATACGACTAAAATAGAGTTGAGTTGATTCGGTAGCATAGTTATTAAAAATGATTTAATTTTCACAAATCAACACTCTTAGTAACTATATATTAATACGGTAATTTATAATTTAAAGTATCATGTGTGGTATTTAAAGATTGCGGATCTATTCAATTTACAAGCTTCGAAACGTGACATATTTTGTACCGTTTAGGTTATGCACTACTAGAAAACTGAAAGTGAAACTATCAAAATTTCTTCATATCTTATTCTCATGCCGGAGGGTGGTCGCAGAGTGGCCCTCCCACCTCTGGGACGAGCCTAACGGTTTGTTCAGTGTGCAGGTTTAGATTTTCGAGCTTTATCAAGGTCTAAACGTGGTCTTGCAGTGTCCGGCCATTTTTTGGATCTTCAATAGTGCAAAGTAAAGAATAATTATTGTAATTGATGAAGTTTAGGACGTAATTTATGTTTTTCTATACCACAAGAACATATATTATAATTTATTCAGTTCTTTATATTAAAAAATAAAATTATAAGTTAGTTGAGTAATAATACAATCATGATTAAATCAATTGTGGGTGGGAAGCCCGTTTTCTTCGGCTTATGCTATGTCTTGATCTCAGGTTACAGTATATAATAACATGCAAGTCATGTTGGATCTACTTTAGGAATTATTTATGAGAACACCACACGAACGCATATCATATATAGTCTGGCTATGTATGTGGATTAGTTTGGTTTGTGTTTCAATCAACAAATAAAAATGTATGAAGACAAGTTTTAGTGTAGGTTCACTTAATTTGATTATGTATAAATATAAAACCATAACCGAACTATGAAAGCCGGTTATAAAAACTCTTAGTTTTCTCAATTCAGACAGTTATGTCTATTTGGTTTTTTCAGTTATTTCAGCTGTGATTTGGTCTAATCCGTTAATATAGGGGTATTCAAAACCAGATATCCGAAATTTTCGGATACTAGATTTCACTATCCGAATCCATATCTGAAATTTCGGATAGTGAATCTGATATACGAATATCCAATTTTTTTATTTAATTTTTATTATCTTTTGATATTCGGAACCGGATATTTCGGATAGTTTCGGATATCTGAATATAAGTTTTCGGATACTTCGGATATCCGAAATTTTTTAAAATAAATGTCTGAATCCGAATCCGGAAATTTGGATATCTGAACTTTTGGATATTTCGGATTCGAATACGGATAGTTTTGAACACCCCCCAACGTTTATCTATACACATATTACCATAAAAGTTAGTTATCATGAAATCATAACCGAACCATCTGTTTCTTGATTTGCTTCGGGTATTTTGGTTCGGCTGTTATTCAGTTTTTCAGCTCGCCATGTTTTTTTTTTTTTTTTTTTTTGAACGGCAAAATTTGGATCACTGACGGGCCACTGGAGTATCATCGTGCCACCAGCGGAACCACCCGATCATATCCATCTCCACTAGGCATAATGCCTATACACCAATTCAGGAGGAAACCCAATAAATATAGGAAAACCCCTTGTGAGAATCGAACCCAAGACCTATTGGTTTTAAAGTCTTATCACACCCCCAAGATGTCACCAGGCTATAAAGTTATGTTTTACATCATACTTTTGGCTCGAGACAATATTATATCTCTTAAATTAATGAATGATAATGTCTTTCTAAATGTCAAAAAATAACGCATTCTTCAATGTTTGGTTATTTATCCAACAAACAAGGTTTATAGCCGGCTAGAAGGCTCAAAAGTTTTGGTTCTTGATTGAGTCGTGTTCAATTTGGATTATCTTTTTGGCGAGAAACGACGTAGCATAATGGATCGTATACATGTTAATCGGCAAATAGTGAAAATAAATAATTAAACACCAGGAATGTAAGCAAAATCGTGTAAGACAACTTTGATGTTTCTTTCACATGCTAGTATTTCTTTTGGTAACCATCAAAATCCGTCGGTTGGACCACGTATACCATAACTTGCAGTAGGGGTGTGCATGGGCCGGTTTGGTTCGGTTTTTACTATTAACCATAACCATAACCGCTAGTTCGGTTATGGAGTTTTGGTAACCATATCCATAACCAAACTTCGGTTACGGTTAATCGATTATGAAGTCGGTTATGGTTCAGTTTTGGTTAATTTCGGTTAAGTAACCAAGCAAGGTTTGAAATAAATAGGGTTGTTCACGATTTGAACTTAGCTTGAGCCTATTTTATAAGATAACGGAGACTAAACTTTTTGGTTAAACTACCAATTTGGGGTTCTTTTTAATAAGGTAATTCTCAAACAAACAAAAAAATTATGGACATAACACCTTAGTTCTTTATCAAAATAAATGGTAACTACATCAAGATCATTTTGTTACTAACATACTTTTATCTTAGTAAAAACCCTCTATATGGTTTTGTAAAACACAAATCCTTTATATAAAGTGAACATTATAAGTTCGGTTCGGTTACGGTTATATCGGTTAACCAAAGCTTCATAACCATAACCATAACCGATTGAGTGGTTATACAAAGTTTCATAACCATAGCCATTGGTTATATTGGTTATCGGTTATTAGTGGTTCGGTTATGTCGATTATGGTTCGGTTATCGGTTATGGTGGTTAATTTGCTCACCCCAAACTTGCAGTTAGCAAGTGACATTCATGCATGCTACTAATTAGAGCATCTCTAACGCTAGACATTTCAAACATTTACAAACATGCCATGCCAGTTAACACGTTAAATTAATTCTGAACATCCACAACACAACCACGCATTTCTCCTTAAATGCTAGACATTTTCTAAAAAAAACTGAATTCTATATATGTGTCATATGTGAGTATTGTTTATTGTGTCAGTGGAGATGGCCCACCACCATCCATCTACGGTATGTGTTCGAAAATCCGGATGGATGATCTCAAATGCCCAACAACCCCCCTCCCCCCCCCCCCTCTGCTTGCATTTGGATTTCAAACGCGCCTCAACCGTTCAAATGAATTCTGATGAAACGATGGAGATGCTCCTTAGCGTTTTCCTTGACTACATGTGCAAATTGGTTATATCAGCATTCAGCACCGTGTTTTTTTTGTTAAACGAATATTAGAACTTTGGGAGTGTTTAAATTGAGAAAGGAGTGCATGCTTGTCTACGCTTATTCTTAGGATTTGTAAAAAAGTAAGAACAAATATGTTATAGGTCAACTCGACCGAATCAATGCACAAATGACCCATGTTAGCACCAACCCAGTTGACCGACTTATCCATTTTGTCACCTTAGTCCACATGAGAGAGGTAAAGTGAATTAATTCTCTACATCGAAAGTTTAAAGAGTTTAATCATCTCTCAAAAGTTCAATCATCTCTCGGTAGTTGCATAACCCAAAGTGTCCAACTTAGCAATGGCTTCACACATAAAAACACAATATCTTTTAAACAACAACAAAACTCAGTTAATTATAATGATATAAATACAAATATTATGGAGATCCATAAACTAGAAATGATAATCTACTTTGGTCGATAAATATATATATATATATATATATATATATCTCCTCTTTTCTCTCTCCTCCCTCCAGCTTTTTTATATTACATATATATATATATATATATATATATATAGGGCATGGTTATATGAAAAACTCTATCTTTTTTACAAAACTCTAAAAACCTATATTCACCCTTGATTTGGTTTCACTTTAATAGATCAATGGCTCTCATTTTTTTGGTGTATATATTAGATTTAAATTAATGCATAGAAGGGCATTTTGGGTAGTAAAAAAGACTTTTTGAGCATTGGAAATCAAAAACACATCTGCCATGTTGTACTGTCAAATCAAATAAGAGATTTCAAAATCATATCCCTCTTTCTCTCTCCCACTCTCTACTCACAATTATCACATTTCTTTCCTCCCCTCCCCTCACCCCACAAACGTGAAGAAGATGGTCTCATTTCAGAATTCAAATATCAACCTTCAAGATTTCAAGAAATACTAATCCCAGATCTAGAAGTGATCCCAACAAACACTAATCCAAGAAACACTAATCCCAGATCTACCTTCAAGATTCCAAGAAATGCAAGTGACAGGGCGTTGAAAATGCAAGTAGAGAGCGATTTACGTATATACCTGCTCGTGTCACGCCAGAAAACTCATGGTTTCTCCTTACGATAAAAGTGTGTATTTAGAAAAAGAATTTATCATAACTGATTTATATGTGTGCAGGTTGATGGCAACTATGCCTATCTATAAAATGATAAAAAGGAATATTCTTTCTTTATTATTATTATTATTATTATTATTATTATTATTATTATTATTATTTATTTATTTTCTAGGTATTAATTCCTAACTATTGCAGCTGCCAACAATTCATTTGGAGATCTACACGTTGTATGTATGGATAGGAACAGCCGAACAGAAGTCAATAACCTTTATTAAATTTTTTTTACAGTATGTCTTTAACTTTTGATTTTCTTTTGTACATCTCGTAACTAATTAACTTAGTTTGAATCTTATTTATTTAATTTTTGTTGATGTTTAAAATATCCGATAATGTGGATACCGAGCGTAACACTTGTACAAGTAATAAATGTACAAGTTAGTATGTAACATGTAATATGAAACGAGCCATTTAGGGTAACACATGTACCGGTAATTTTGGAATATATAATATGAACCGGGTCATTTGTTGTGCACATTTTGGAATATATAACATGTGTTAAGCCTCTCTTATAATCTTTTTGTAACCTGACATGTATTCATGTATAAGCTAGTGGTTTACAAAACACCATGATGTGTATATACTGATCTAACATGTGTTACAATTTGTCTGTTTGGAACATGTAGTTGCTTAACATGTGATAAGGGTGAAAACAGTCGACGGAGGCGATGGGTTTAATGGTGAGCTTAGTTAATATCGTAGTATTGTTGTAACCCCACTTGTATACATATGATAACATGTGTTAAGCATCCATTATAATCTTGTTGTAACCCGACTTGTATTCATGTATATGAAAGTGGTTTGCAAAACACTATGATGTGCATATACTGATCGTAACATGTGTACAAGTTAATATGGAGCATACAAGTTAATATGGAACATACAAGTTAATATCGTAACACTGTATACCTGGGATAAAATGTGTTAAGCCTCTGTTATAATCTTGGTTTAACCTAACATGGTGTCATGTATAAGCTAGTGGTTTCCAAAACACCATGATGTGTATATACATACTGTAACATGTATTAAGCGACTGAAATATATAACGTGTATTAAGCATCTATTATAACATGTGTTAAGACTTCCATAATGGATGCATAAACTCCAATAGTAACATATTACTAGTAAACGAAAATGCATAGCACCATTGTTGTAAACATCACATCCTTTGGGAAAGAAGTCTTCGTTCATTTATAACATGTGTTGGTGGTTCATGCTGTAACAGAACACCATGATGTAACGTGTAATATGAGACGAGCCATTTATGGTAACACATGTACCGGTAATTTTGGAATATATAATATGAAACAGGTCATTTGTTTTGCACATTTTGGAATGTATAACATGTGTTATCAAAATCCGTCGGTTGGACCACGTATACCATAACTTGCAGTTAGCAAGTGACATTCATGCATGCTACTAATTAGAGCATCTCTAACGCTAGACATTTCATACATTTACAAACGCGCCATGCCAGTTAACACGTTAAATTAATTCTGAACATCCACAACACGACCACGCATTTCTCCTTAAACGCTAGACATTTTCTAAAAAAAAACTGAATTCTATATGTGTCATGTGTGAGTATTGTTTATTGTGTCAGTGGAGATGGCCCACCACCATCCATCCGCGGTATGTGTTCGAAAATCCGGATGGATGCTCTCAAATGCCCAACAACCCCCCCCCCCCCTCTGCTTGCATTTGGATTTCAAACGCGCCTCAACCGTTCAAATGATTTCTGATGAAACGATGGAGATGCTCCTTAGCGTTTTCCTTGACTACATATGCAAATTGGTTATATCAGCATTCAGCACCGTGTTTTAATTTGTGGATGCTTAGTTTTTTTTGTTAAACGAATATTAGAACTTTGGGAGTGTTTAAATGGAGAAAGGAGTACATGCTTGTCTATGCTTATTCTTAGGATTTGTAAAAAAGTAAGAACAAATATGTTATAGGTCAACTCGACCGAATCAATGCACAAATGACCCATGTTAGCACCAACCCAGTTGACCGACTCATCCATTTGTCACCTTAGTCCACATGAGAGAGGTAAAGTGAATTAATTCTCTACATCGGAAGTTTAAAGAGTTTAATCATCTCTCAAAAGTTCAATCATCTCTCGGTAGTTGCATAACCCAAACAACTTAGCAATGGCTTCACACATAAAAACACAATATCTTTTAAACAACAACAAAACTCAGTTAATTATAATGATATAAACACAAATATTATGGAGATCCACAAACTAGAAATGATAATCTACTTTGGTCGATAAATATATATATATATAGGGAATGGTTATATGGAAAACTCTATCTTTTTTACAAAACTCTGAAAACCTATATTCACCCTTGATTTGGTTTCACTTTAATAGATCAATGGCTCTCCTTTTTTGGTGTATATATTAGATTTAAATTAATGCATAGAAGGGCATTTTGGGTAGTAAAAAAGACTTTTTGAGCATTGGAAATCAAAAACCCATCTGCCATGTTGTACTGTCAAATCAAATAAGAGATTTCAAAATCATATCCCTCTTTCTCTCTCCCACTCCCTACTCACAATTATCACATCTCTTTCCTCCCCTCACCCCACAAACGTGAAGAAGATGGTCTCATTTCAGAATTCAAATATCAACCTTCAAGATTTCAAGAAATACTAATCCCAGATCTAGAAGTGATCCCAACAAACACTAATCCAAGAAACACTAATCCCAGATCTACCTTCAAGATTCCAAGAAATGCAAGTGACAGGGCGTTGAAAATGCAAGTAGAGAGCGATTTACGTATATACCTGCTCGTGTCACGCCAGAAAACTCATGGTTTCTCCTTACGATAAAAGTGTGTATTTAGAAAAAGAATTTATCATAACTGATTTATATGTGTGCAGGTTGATGGCAACTATGCCTATCTATAAAATGATAAAAAGGAATATTCTTTCTTTATTATTATTATTATTATTATTTATTTTCTAGGTATTAATTCCTAACTATTGCAGCTGCCAACAATTCATTTGGAGATCTACACGTTGTATGTATGGATAGGAACAGCCGAACAGAAGTCAATAACCTTTATTAAAATTTTTTTACAGTATGTCTTTAACTTTTGATTTTCTTTTGTACATCTCGTAACTAATTAACTTAGTTTGAATCTTATTTATTTAATTTTTGTTGATGTTTAAAATATCTGATAATGTGGATACCGAGCGTAACACTTGTACAAGTTGGTATGTAACATGTAATATGAAACGAGCCATTTAGGGTAACACATGTACTGGTAATTTTGGAATATATAATATGAACCGGGTCATTTGTTGTGCACATTTTGGAATATATAACATGTGTTAAGCCTCTCTTGTAATCTTTTTGTAACCTGACATGTATTCATGTATAAGCTAGTGGTTTACAAAACACCATGATGTGTATATACTGATCTAACATGTGTTACAATTTGTCTGTTTGGAACATGTAGTTGCTTAACATGTGATAAGGGTGAAAACAGTCGACGGAGGCGATGGGTTTAATGGTGAGCTTAGTTAATATCGTAGTATTGTTGTAACCCCACTTGTATACATATGATAACTTGTGTTAAGCATCCATTATAATCTTGTTGTAACCCGACTTGTATTCATGTATATGAAAGTGGTTTGCAAAACACTATGATGTGCATATACTGATCGTAACATGTGTACAAGTTAATATGGAGCATACAAGTTAATATGGAACATACAAGTTAATATCGTAACACTGTATACCTGGGATAAAATGTGTTAAGCCTCTGTTATAATCTTGGTTTAACCTAACATGGTGTCATGTATAAGCTAGTGGTTTCCAAAACACCATGATGTGTATATACATACTGTAACATGTATTAAGCGACTGAAATATATAACGTGTGTTAAGCATCTATTATAACATGTGTTAAGACTTCCATAATGGATGCATAAACTCCAATAGTAACATATTACTAGTAAACGAAAATACATAGCACCATTGTTGTAAAAATCACATCCTTTGGGAAAGAAGTCTTCGTTCATTTATAACATGTGTTGGTGGTTCATGCTGTAACAGAACACCATGATGTAACGTGTAATATGAGACGAGCCATTTATGGTAACACATGTACCGGTAATTTTGGAATATATAATATGAAACAGGTCATTTGTTTTGCACATTTGGGAATGTATAACATGTGTTATCAAAATCTGTCGGTTGGACCACGTATACCATAACTTGCAGTTAGCAAGTGACATTCATGCATGCTACTAATTAGAGCATCTCTAACGCTAGACATTTCAAACATTTACAAACGTGCCATGCCAGTTAACACGTTAAATTAATTCTGAACATCCACAACACAACCACGCATTTCTCCTTAAACGCTAGACATTTTCTAAAAAAAATTGAATTCTATATGTGTCATGTGTGAGTATTGTTTATTGTGTCAGTGGAGATGGCCCACCACCATCCATCCGCGGTATGTGTTCGAAAATCCGGATGGATGCTCTCAAATGCCCAACAACCCCCCCTGCTTGCATTTGGATTTCAAACGCGCCTCAACCGTTCAAATGAATTCTGATGAAACGATGGAGATGCTCCTTAGCGTTTTCCTTGACTACATGTGCAAATTGGTTATATCAGCATTCAGCACCGTGTTTTAATTTGTGGATGCTTAGTTTTTTTTGTTAAACGAATATTAGAACTTTGGGAGTGTTTAAATGGAGAAAGGAGTACATGCTTGTCTACGCTTATTCTTAGGATTTGTAAAAAAGTAAGAACAAATATGTTATAGGTCAACTCGACTGAATCAGTGCACAAATGACCCATGTTAGCACCAACCCAGTTGACCGACTCATCCATTTTGTCACCTTAGTCCACATGAGAGAGGTAAAGTGAAAATTAATTCTGTACATCGGAAGTTTAAAGAGTTTAATCATCTCTCAAAAGTTCAATCATCTCTCGATAGTTGCATAACCCAAAGTGTCCAACTTAGCAATGGCTTCACACATAAAAACACAATATCTTTTAAACAACAAAACTCAGTTAATTATAATGATATAAATACAAATATTATGGAGATCCACAAACTAGAAATGATAATCTACTTTGGTCGATAAATATCTAACCACTATAATAAAAGAAACCAACTTTTGGACACGTGTCATTCATTGAAGGTATCCTCAGATTTATATTTATCTAAATAAATAAATAACAAATTAATATTAAATCGTATCATACTTTAATAAAATATTATCCTCAAATCTAAAATTGTTAATTTATTATATTTTTAAAACAAATACCTCTCTTATCTACTTATCTTATATTAAATATATAAATAATAAATTAATATTAAGTGTTATCCTAATTATTTAAAAACATAACTTTTTTTATTATTTGGTATATAAAATTATGTTTATTCAACTCGAGTAGAACGCGAGGTTTTTAAGGATATAAATTTTTTTTATTATTTGGTAGATTTTTCAACCTGACTATACACGGGTTTTTTTAAAGATACGACGTTTTTAGTATTTAATATACAAAATTACATTTATTTAGGATATAATTTTTTTACTATTTGGTAGATTTTTCAACCCGACTATACACAGGTTTTTTAAAGATACGACGTTTTTAGTATTTAATATACAAAAATACATTTATTTAATATGTGTAATACACATGGTTTTTAAAGATATAACTCTTTTTTATATCTATTCAACACGTGTAATATACGGGGTTTTTAAGAAAGTAAATTTTTATTATTTGGTAGATTTATTCAACCCGATTATACACGGGTTTTTTTAAAGATACGACGTTTTTAGTATTTTGTATACAAAATTACATTTCTTTAATCTGTGTAATACACATGGTTTTTAAAGATATAAATTTTTTATTACTTGATATATAAAATTACATTTATTTAACCCGTACAATATACAAGGTTCATAAAGATATAAATTTTTATTATTTAATATATAAAATTACATTTATTCAACCCGTGTAATACACGGGGTTCTAACCTAGTGTATATATATATATATATATCTTCTCTTTTCTCTCTCCTCCCTCCAGCTTTTTTATATTACACATACACACACACACACACATATATATATATATATATAGGTAAAGAGTATGGTACAAATCTCACTATCGTACATTATGTACGCTACAACAGCAGCCATACACGTGTCCTGATTCAATTTTAACAAATAAGGGTATATCAGACATTCTAATCTAACATTTACGACTGCTAATCATTGAATCCCGTCAATTATTCTTCGTTTCCTAACCGTCAATTATGGAGTTCGTTTCCTAACCGTTCCATTCAAGTATTATTCGTTTTTGAATTCGATTGTAGGGTTTTGATTGATTCCACACAGAACGGCCATTTTCAGAAACTGCTTGATTCGTCATTTAGGTGAGTTTTGGGTTTTTTTTTTCTTTTGTAGTTTTTTTTTATTAGATTTATAATCAGGGGGTAGAAGTTAAGTATTTATTGGAATTAATTGTTATGTTACTATATCGCATGTGTCTTTTTATATATCGCATGTGATGCGTTAAAATAATCCAACTAGTAAAGGAATGGATCTGTTGCATAAATTCGCATGTTTAAATATAGTGTTTTCGCACACAGTGAAGTTATATATATAATTTCGCAAGTTTAATTCGAGATTTCGCAAACCTTAAAGATTTTTATCAATTGTGCTTTTGATTTCCCAATCTTTTATGAGTAATTATTTTTATTTTTGCACAGTGTGTTTCAATTATTGAAATCAAATAATTCAGTTCAATAATTGATTTCAATAATTCGAGATTATATATTTTATGTTTTCATTACTATTGAAAACATCCAATTAATAAAATGGCAGATCTACCATCATCCTCTTCTTCTTCTTCTGAACCAAGTATCAAGCAGGTTTTGAGGGAAAGGATTCAGCAACAGATTCAAGAGGATCAAACTTGTCAAGAGATGTTGGAAGCCAACATTTCTCGTGTAACAGAAAACATGAAGAGAAGACAAGAAATTCTGAACTTGTTATCCCAGATGCAAGTGAGTAGTCTTAAAGAAATTGCAGTTATGTTTATGGTGGATTTGGGTGAGAGGGATGAGAAACAGTTGAAAGAGTTGGCTGGTGCAATAACTATATTAAGATGCTCAATGAAGATGAAAATAGAGTTTCTTTCATCTTTTGAATGAACTGTTTTTTTTTTTTTTTTTTGGTGTATGTTCCAATAAATTAGCATGTTTTGTCATGTAATGGAATTGTATTTCGCAAATGTTAATAATTCAATGTGAAACATGCGATTTTAATACAAAACACATGCAAAATAAGAACACAATTGCCAGTTAACAAACACCAATATATATTCTAAATTAATAAGAGAACTAAAGCAGTTGAAACAGTTGAAATATGTATCATAAGTACATCATCAAATGAACTTTAATTGTCCCTGTCAAAATATATTTTCATCCTTTCTGGGATTATCACATCCAGATTTTTCATATACCTCTCTTTGTCTCGCCTTTTGTCGAAATCATTGGCCATTTTAATTATTTTTAGACGATGCATGTTGTGTTCTGATAGAATGATTTTGCTGAGATATCTTGCCCTTAGGAGATCAAGTTGTGCTTTCTGTCTGTTGTTTACTTCATCTTCATTCACAAATCCTGCCACCCATGGTTTTTGGTCTCCCTTGTAGGTTTCCATGTGACGCATCGTAAACACTCCACAGTCTACGCCGTTATTCTTCGTCCTCCAAACCATTTCCTTTCTTTCTATCACTGAGGTTGCAAGTTGTTCTATAGCCGGTGTTGGTTTTAAAGCATCTTTTAGGTATAAAACCAATACCCTTCTCTGTAACATTGTAACATTGTGTTAGTAGCTTTTTACATAAAAATATAACTTGTATAAGTATAGGGTTTTGTATTACCAGTATGTCAGGAAGCTCCTTGTATCTTTCCTTAAACTCTTGTTTTGCAGCTGAATTGTCAATCAGCTCAATTTTGCCGGATTTCAAGTTGAAGCACAAGACATAGAAGTGGTCACCTTGAAGTACCGGAATAAAGACCAGGTCAACCGATTCAAGTTTTTTTACCTCATATCTATTTAACATGTCTTCAAAATTAGAGGCAAATATTTTGAGTCGTTGGTTGTCTGTGTATTTCTCCTCGTCGTAACAGATACTCGGTTGTATGTTATGTAACCAGAGTCAAAATCCATGCAAACAATGTACCAAATGCGAATAGTGTATGTACCAAATGCGAAATTACAACAGTGGTAGAAAGGCAAACATTTGATTTTTTTCACATGCGAATAGTATATACAACACATGCGATATTTTTACAAATAGTATGAAAATGTTTCAAAAGCAAAAATTCTGCCATAATACATGCGATTTAGAGATAACTAGTTTGCGAAATCATTATTATTCATTTATGTTTTAAAATTTAAAATGACAAAATGTATATGAAAACATACCATCATTGTGGAATACAAGAAGAATCTGTGTGGTGATGATTTTCTATCCCTTTTCTTCTCTTCAAGGTTTAGAATATCTACAAATGCATCTATTCCGTTTGATGCTACGTATTGTTCCCTGAAGAAGCTTTCAAACACAGCTTTGAATGTTGCAACCTCAGTTTTGGATCGGTAAAACTCTTCTCTGCCAGGCATAAAATAAATAATTAGTTTTTGTTTTGTGTATATTTTTATTAGATGTTTGTTTGTTGATATATGTTTTTCTACTTACTGCAAGCCTGCAAAGGTAGCAAATGTGAAGCGGATCACACTTAATTCTTGGGTCAAGAGTGCTTCATGCATGTTCACCACTCTATTGCAGTAAGGTGAACAAAATTTGTCTCCAAGATCTGCACATCTTTTTTCACCTCTTATTTTTGCTTGTTCTATTGTCTTATAAAGTAGTTCGTTTAACCCTTTTGGTATAACTTGTTTTGGAACTTGATCTGGCTTTGTGGTTTTTCTCCCTCTAGTTGGTTTTTTTCCTTTATCTTCTACCAATGTTGGTACTATGCTCAAAACCAACTCAACTGAATGCAATTCTTCAGCAGTTACCTGAGGGCATTCAGGTTCCATTTCCTTTTCAATTTCAACGTCCGTATCGAGTTGTTGGGGGTCTTTTTCTGGCACTTCTTCCTGGACTTTTTGTGTAAATTCTGCCAAGTTCACTGTCTCTTCGACAACACTTTCATTTTCACCAGTTTCTGCATGCCAGAGTAATTTAAGATATACAATAATTTATGATGTTTAATTTTTGTCATAAAGTAAAGGGTTTTTATTACCATTGGCAGTTGTTTGGTAAGCATATACACCCGGTTCCACTGTTTGAATTTTTGCAATAAGGGTGTCTGTGACTCCTCCATCATCTGGTTGCAGTGTACCTATAGATTAAAATTATTTTATTTAATACAGCAGAGTCAAAATCGCAGGTGTATACATGACATCGTGTGCGAAATCAAAGCTAAAATGTTTTTGATAGTATCGCATGTGTTTTTCATAGGTTTCGCAAATGTATAATTTTTAGTGAATTTTTACATTATATCGCATGTGTTAATATTGATTTCGCAAGTGTTACCTTCTGATGCCATTTGTAGCAAAACATTGGATATTACTTGTTGTGCTTCTTCATCCTCTTTACCTTCTGTGTTTGTAGCAACTTCATGATGAACTTCAGAAGCTGGGTTTTCAGGTTCTTGAAGAACAGGAGAGGCTACAGGTCCATGCTCTTGAACCGGTTCAGGTGGCAGACAGATGGGATTATTCTGAAGCGTTTGATCCCACTCCTTACAAGCATTCATAACATCAACATCCCAAAAACACTTAGTTTTTGCCTCTGACACTAAGTTGTTCATCTCTTGAACATCTCGAACCATTTTAAGGTATTTTTTGACATTTGCTTTCATCTTTTTCAACAGATTCTGTAATATCAGTATAGAAGTTAAATATAATTGATAAAGTTAAATAAGTTAAATTAACATTTTTATACACTTACCTTTTTGTTTGCTATCGAAGCCTCTAGTTGTTGTTCGTTGGCTGTGTCATAGAATACTGACGGTGAAAGTTGAGCAGGAGTGTTGCAATAATCCATCATTTTCTGCGTCTGCGTTCCAACTTCAAAGTCAATGTTCATCTGAGACATTTCATTGATTTCAAAACCGAAATCCATGAACTCATCAATGTTCTCCTTATCTTTTGGCTCTTCCCCGGTTTCTTCGTTGTGTACTGCGCGCGCAGTCCTTCTTTTGTAGCTTATCGTCGTGTCAACCGGCGGTCGTAGTGTATAATCATCCTCCGGAGGACCCTTTTCTTCTTCTTCATTCTTTTCTTTATTTTCTTCTTCATTTTCTTCTTCACTTTCTTCTTCTTCTTCACTCTCACTTGATATCTGTAACAACTCTCATCAAAAGTCATAATTATTAAATTAATTTGACCAATAGGAAACCCTAATTGAGACACCCAAGTGATTCTGCGCAAACCCTAAAATTTTCAGAACAATTGGAATCAGGATTAGGGCCTCTAAAACTCAGGGGGGGTAAACCCTAGTGGATGATTATCCACTTAAATTGCTGTCAACATATTAGAATTCGATCATGTCAACCTATCAGAGCTAGTCCCACACGTGGCTACTCTATAACCGACTTTCAAAGACCATACGATGCGTAGAGGTGTATGGCCTACGATGCGCAGGCTTATTAAGGACCCATACGATGCGCAGGGGTTTAAGGCCTACGGTGCGTATGCTTATCATACGATGCGCAGGGGTTATAAGTGCTACGGTGCGTATGGGTGACCAAATTTCAGCTATAAATAGCAGACATTGGCATTCGAAATCTGAACATCTTACGTCGAAAGAATTCACGATTATACACCGAGTTTACTGCTGTACACTTCAATTAAAACACACAGGTCTCTAATTGAAGCTGCA
This sequence comes from Helianthus tuberosus, assembly GCA_030545235.1. Taxonomy (NCBI): domain Eukaryota; kingdom Viridiplantae; phylum Streptophyta; class Magnoliopsida; order Asterales; family Asteraceae; genus Helianthus; species Helianthus tuberosus. Next base: position 1,851,335 of record CM060375.1, on the reverse strand, counting down.
ATCAGGGTATTAACACAATCGCTGCTACGATTCATTGTCCGATTGATCAATATATCCAATGAATGTTTAAGTGCCGCCCACATTAGGGTTATACTTTATCGTTCGTCATTAATTTGACGGATCATCGTTAATTCGATGGATAAAGTATTATACTTTGTCATTAGTTGTTAATTCGACGGATCATCGTTAATTCGATGGATGAAGTATTGCACTTTGTCGTTCGTTGTGAGGATTTGATCTCGTGAGTTATCGTAAATGCTGGATTGATTACTAACCCCAAATTGTGTGCTTGTTATTGAAATTAGGATAAAAGGCTAATCAGTAGGCTAGGCTTTGCCCGTATAAATCTGCAATGTGAGTCATTCTCCTTTTCTCACAGTTTGTGAGTTATTCTCTTTTTATCAATTATTTTACAATACCTCAAATTATTTTCAAGGTTATAATTACAGGGACTAAGTCGTGGATATCTTGAATTACTGGTTAGTGGGGTATTGTGCACATTACTAATTTTCTCCCAGTTAGGTTCATTGACCTACTCGGGATAATCACTGTTGGGTTCATTGACCTACAGGGATAATCGTCACTATTTAGGTTCATTGATCTAAATAGTGGTATGACCATCGTCACCATTGTGACATGTCACCATTGTGACAGAATGCCAGATAAAAATAAGATAGAAGCCATTGTAATCGCTCTTATGCTGTAATTGATAACTATGCATCATTATGCAAAATAGAATGATTCACTCAGTATTTCCCGCTGACAAAACCTTTTTCAAACATGTTTCAGGTGACCTGTTATGAATCAGGAAAAGTGCCATATAGCACTATAAAGCTCAAGGAAGTGGCTCAGTATAAAAATAAACATGTTTTGTAAAAATAAAAGATTTCTTTGTGAAATCAAACTATTGTAAATTACCGGGTTTATCCCGCGTTGTGAAATAAATAATCGGGAAATATTTACATTTTAAAAGATCCTGATGAAAACTTCCGCTGTAAACTCAATTAAATAAATACCGCAGTATTTTCTATCCCGCGGCTCCTGAAACGGGTCAAACCGGGTCGGGGGCCGTGACAGAAAAAGGTGGTATCAGAGCCACTGATTTAAGCCAATTAAGTATTTAGAAAATACTTAATAATTTTTATTAATTGCTATTTTGTGATTATATGTTTTAATTATTTGACTAATTTTGAATAGTATGGGCAGATTTTTATATGTTAACAATATTGTAATATTTATTGCTCTATCATCGTTAATCGAAAAACAATATAAATTTACTTGATTATATATGGAATTACCTAATATAGTATTACTATATTGCGGTAAAGAAATTATATTTTTGAAGTATACTCTTATTTAAAATTTTGTTTAGTTATTTATTATTAATAATTTTATTATTAATAATAATATATTAATAGTAGTAGTATTAAGATTATTTTTAAATACTAGGGTTATTATCAAAGGCAGATATTGGATAGCCTAGCCTTAATTAGGCATGGACTGATCACCTATGCTTAAACAAGGCAGCACTAACCAATATCCACCATGATAATGACTAGTTAATATATATAAATTAAGTCATCATACTTATTTAGTATATAGATTTTTATTACTGTAAATAGTAAATATAAATCTTTAAATATTCTGATTTAAAGTTAGTATTTTTATTATCTACAGTCAAGAAAAATTATAAATAAATTACAAATAAAACCTAGTATGTTTTAATTTTTAATTTTTGGTAGTATGAAATACTATTTAAAAAGTTGTTCTATAAAATTTTGTTATGACTTAATAATTGTGTGTATTTTACTAAACAGCATGAGTGATCTGTCGGAAGCCCTTCAGAATTTAAATCTCTATCCAGTAAGAATAGAAGTTTCCAGAGATTTCAATAGGTATATACCAGATATAGAAGGACCTATAGAATTCAATGCTTTACCTCTTGAGAAACCTAAGCCTAAGAAAATGGAAATTGGGGAAAGCTCTAGGCAAATTGAAGAGTTACCATCTCAAGAAGAACTAGATTTTATAATGGCAACCAATGATACTATTGAGCCTGTTAATGAAAATAATTTTATGAACTTAGAACCATCTATTCCAAACTCTTCTAAACACTGGAATATAGACGAATGGTTGGATAATGAAATACTGTTACAAAACCATCCCTATAGGCTTTTTCCTAAGATCAAACCAGAACTTTTATCAAATTCACCACTAAGTAACAAGAATAGGACTGAACTTTATTTTGACAACATGGATGCTGGGAATAGGATCCAAGAGACTTTGGGACAGATCTCCTGGAAATACGATGAGAAGAAACGCCGTTACTAGAATATCACCTGATAAATGATAGGGAATTATGAAACTGTGGTTGTGTAATAGTAACAGTAAAATCAGTATGTGTAAAATAAATAATAAAACGGGTGTATATAGAAGTATGATATAATGAAATATTAGAAAAGTTACAATTTTGTTTGTATATTCGTTTATGTGATTATGTGCAACTAAATTGTGACATTGGATTATTTCCTTTATACTAATTATTTATCTATAAATTAGATATCAGATGGAAAACGCTAATAATGAACCAGTTAATGAGGGTAATCAATCTGAACACCAACCAGGAAATCAATATGTGACTAGGCAAGATATAGAAAATATAATTGCTCAAGAGATAGCCAACACTATTCCAGGAATAGTTGCTCAAGGGATAGCCAATGCTATTCCAGCAATCATTGCTGCTGTTAAAAATCCAATTGAACCTCAACAAATTGTTCCAAGCAAACGTATTTCTGAAAATAATTTCAGTAATAGCGTAAATGGAGGTAGTAATCATGTTAATCATGATAATGAACCACGGCAAGCTCCGCTCCCTAAGAAAAGGAAAGTTGCAACGCCTGGTTGCACTTACAAATAATTTCTTGCTTGTAAACCTACTGAGTTTGCAGGCAATGAAGGAGCGACTGCGGCACTGCGTTGGTTAGAGAAAACCGAGGCAGTAATTGCCATAAGTAAATGTGCTCAGGATGATCAGGTCATGTACGCATCAAACCTTTTCAAAGAAGTAGCGCTAGAATGGTGGAATACGATGTTACAAGCAAAAGGAAGAAGGATGGCGTATGCTATGAACTGGGAAGAATTTAAGAATCTTGTAGAAAGAAAATTCTGTCCTGAATATGAAAAAGATCAAATGGCAAATAAGTTTCTAACCCACCGGATGATAGATGTAGATTGTCGAGGGTATACTACGACATTTTTTGAATATGCTAGAATGGTACCAACCCTGGCTTCGCCAGAGCCGGTACTTATTTCTCGTTATATTTGGGGATTAATTTCCGAGATCCGTAATATTGTCAAAGCTGCGAAACCTCGCACGATTGATAATGTAGTAGAATTAGCCAATACTATGACTGACGAGCTAGTACGGACAAGAGAAGAAAATAGAAGGAAGGAAGTAGCCCAAAAGATTACCCAAGAATTCAGTTCGGGTAACCATAACCATTTCAAGAAAGGAGGAAATGGGCAATCTTCTACTAGTCCATTTTGCAATTTCTGCAAAAGGAAGCATTTTGGAAGATGCAAAGGATATTGCAATTTTTGCAAAATTCCAGGGCATCAAGAAGAAGACTGTAGGAGGAAGAAATTTTCAGTTTGCTACAACTGTAGAGAAACTGGACATCTTAGGCCAGATTGTCCAAAACTGAATAAATCATTTGACAATCAAGTCAAACCGTCAGAAGGAGCAAAAAGGAATGCGAGAGCCTTTCAGCTGACTACTCATGAAGCCGAGATGATTCCAGATGTGATAGCCGGTATGTTCTTAGTTTACAACAACAATATTATTTGACTCTGGTGCAAACCAAAGTTTTATAAATACTTTACTCTGCCAAACTTTTAACTTACCGTTAACCAGCATTAGATAAATTTCTATATTAGAAACAACAGATGGGAATTCAGTTAAAATAAATAAGGTTATGCAGAACATAGAAATAAGTTATAAGTTTTCTGCAATCCTATTATCTATGAAATTAGTTGAATTCGATGTTGTGATCATTATCTGTGATCAGAATTTCTTGGAAATTCAATCAACCATCGGAGAAGTAATTATGATTACAGGAGATAAACCATGTAAGTCTATGAAGTTCATATCAGTAATGGAAATTGCTAATTATGAACGAAAGCAAGGAATAGTATATATGATTTCAGTAATCATTAATACTAAAGATACAGAATTTAAGGAAATTTCTGTAATTTCAGAATACCCAGATGTATTTCCAGAAGATTTACCTGGATTACCACCAGATATGAAGATAGAATTTAAGATTCATCTAATTCCAGGAATTTTACCGATAAGCCAAGGAACCTTATTGGTTAGCACAGTATTGGTTGTTAAGAAAAAGGATGATTCAATAAGAATGTGTATTGAGTATAGTAAATTGAATAAGGTTATAATTAAGAATCAATACTCATTACTTAGAATTAATGATCTATTCGATCAAATCCAGGGAAATAGATATTTTTCTAAGATCGACATACGTTACGGATATTATCAATTAAAAGTATCAGAGGAAGACATACCTAAGACTGTTTTCAGAACTAGGTATGGTCATTACTAGTTTACAGTCATGCCCTTCGAATTAAAGAATGCACCTCCAACATTCATGGACATGATAAAGAGGGTCTGTAAACTCTATTTGAATAAATTGGTAATTGTCTTCATAAGATAATATACTTATTTATTACAAAAGTAGGAAAGAACATTGACAGCACTGGCATGTACTCTTAATTTTGTTAAGAAAAGAAAAGCTTTACGCCAAATTTTCGAAGAATGAATTTTGGCTGCTAGAAGTACAATTCTAGGTCATATGGTGAATCATGAAGGTATTCACTTAGATCGTGCTAAGATAGCAGTAATTACCAAATGGAAGATTCTGCAATCAGCAATGGAAATTAGGAACCATAAATTTTGCCTTAAGATTTGGAAACATTATCTGTATGGAAGTAAGGATACTATCTATACGGATTATAAGAATTTAAGATATATATATTTTTAGGCAAAAAGAATTTGAGGCAAAGAAGATGAATGAAAATACTAAGTGACTACGACTGTGATATTCAGTATCATGAGGGAAAAGCTAAAAACGGCAAGAGATAGTCATAAGGATTATGCAGATAATAGATAAAAGCCGTTAGAGTTCGAGTTGGAGACAAAATATAATTGGAAGTATCTCCTTGGAAAGGAGTTGTTAGATTTGGTAAGAAAGGAAAGCTAAGACCAAAGTATGTAGAATCATTTCCAGTAATTCAACGTATTGGATCAGTTACTTATAATTTACAACTACCAGGAAGGTTAGTTGGAATACATGATATATTTTATATATCCAATCTCAAGAACTGTCTATCAGACGAATCTTTGGTAGTACCTTTCTAAGATATAAGGGTAAACAAATAGTGTTAGTTTAATTAAAGTAGGATTCAAGGACAGGATCCTAATATACTTGGGAACTGGAACCTGAAATAAAGAGAAAGTATTCTCAATTATTCCAGTAAATCTCAAGGACGAGATTTTTATTAAGTTGGGGAGAATGTAACAACTCTCATCAAAAGTCATAATTATTAAATTAATTTGACCAATAGGAAACCCTAATTGAGACACCCAAGTGATTCTGCGCAAACCCTAAAATTTTCAGAACAATTGGAATCAGGATTAGGGCCTCTAAAACTCAGGGGGGGTAAACCCTAGTGGATGATTATCCACTTAAATTGCTGTCAACATATTAGAATTCGATCATGTCAACCTATCAGAGCTAGTCCCACACGTGGCTACTCTATAACCGACTTTCAAAGACCATACGATGCGTAGAGGTGTATGGCCTACGATGCGCAGGCTTATTAAGGACCCATACGATGCGCAGGGGTTTAAGGCCTACGGTGCGTATGCTTATCATACGATGCGCAGGGGTTATAAGTGCTACGGTGCGTATGGGTGACCAAATTTCAGCTATAAATAGCAGACATTGGCATTCGAAATCTGAACATCTTACGTCGAAAGAATTCACGATTATACACCGAGTTTACTGCTGTACACTTCAATTAAAACACACAGGTCTCTAATTGAAGCTGCAATCAGGGTATTAGCACAATCGCTGCTACGATTCATTGTCCGATTGATCAATATATCCAATGAATGTTTAAGTGCCGCCCACATTAGGGTTATACTTTATCGTTCGTCATTAATTTGACGGATCATCGTTAATTCGATGGATAAAGTATTATACTTTGTCATTCGTTGTTAATTCGACGGATCATCGTTAATTCGATGGATGAAGTATTGCACTTTGTCGTTCGTTGTGAGGATTTGATCTCGTGAGTTATCGTAAATGCTGGATTGATTACTAACCCCAAATTGTGTGCTTATTATTGAAATTAGGATAAAAGGCTAATCAGTAGGCTAGGCTCTGCCCGTATAAATCTGCAATGTGAGTCATTCTCCTTTTCTCACAGTTTGTGAGTTATTCTCTTTTTATCAATTATTTTACAATACCTCAAATTATTTTCAAGGTTATAATTACAGGGACTAAGTCGTGGATATCTTGAATTACTGGTTAGTGGGGTATTGTGCACATTACTAATTTTCTCCCAGTTAGGTTCATTGACCTACTCGGGATAATCACTGTTGGGTTCATTGACCTACAGGGATAATCGTCACTATTTAGGTTCATTGATCTAAATAGTGGTATGACCATCGTCACCATTGTGACATGTCACAATTGTGACAGAATGCCAGATAAAAATAAGATAGAAGCCATTGTAATCGCTCTTATGCTGTAATTGATAACTATGCATCATTATGCAAAATAGAATGATTCACTCAGTATTTCCCGCTGACAAAACCTTTTTCAAACATGTTTCAGGTGACCTGTTATGAATCAGGAAAAGTGCCATATAGCACTATAAAGCTCAAAGAAGTGGCTCAGTATAAAAATAAACATGTTTTGTAAAAATAAAAGATTTCTTTGTGAAATCAAACTATTGTAAATTACCGGGTTTATCCCGCGTTGTGAAATAAATAATCGGGAAATATTTACATTTTAAAAGATCCTGATGAAAACTTCCGCTGTAAACTCAATTAAATAAATACCGCAGTATTTTCTGTCCCGCGGCTCCTGAAACGGGTCAAACCGGGTCGGGGGCCGTGACAATATCCATAGAGGTCCGTTATCCGAAATATGTTCTTCGACTTTATCAATCTCTGAAGATGTGATATAACGAATAACCGGTATTTCCACAGCTTTCTCAAACAGGTTAAGCCTCTTGTTGTACTCATGCGTGTACAGAAGCTGTATGAATAGCAAGATCATGTAATTATATAACAAAACAAACTAGTATTCTAAATGTGTTATTAAATGTAGTAATGTATACCGTAAGAAAGGCAACAGGTCCTACGAACTGTATCTTATAGTTTTTCCAGCCCGCTCGTGTCCGGCGCAAGGTTTCGAGTAGATATGAGCACCAATCTAGATTTTTTATTTCTTCAACATCTTCTACACCGAGCAAACATCTATCATTTGCAAGTGTTGCCTTTGTAATTTCTGCAAAGAACGTCATCCAGTATACAAGGAAATTTAATTTAAACAGGCTCCCGCCGTCTCCTTGATTTTCCATTGTATTTGCTATTAAGCCATGGGTAAGTCTCGCGTTTTGTCCCCACTGGTGGATGAATGTATCCCGGACCGCATTTCCCGGTTCTTGACTTTTTTCAGTTTTGTCTTGCTTTTTGACTTTTCTCTTATCGGCTATTATTTCAACCTTCTTTGGACCTTTTGGTATACCAAATACCTCATAAACTGTGTCCGATGTTATTTTTATTTGGTGTTTTCCCAAGTTTAGCTTATCGAACTTCTCATCAAAGTTTCTCACTAGCCAATATGCCAATCTTGTCGAAATATGGTTGATGTTGATATCAAGAATAGCTCCAAACCCCATATCCCTAACATCATCTATCTGTTTTTTTGAAAATCTTCTAACAGTATCCATATATGAGTTAGGTTGGCATCTCAGCAGTATTGCTTCATTGCTGTATTTGAAAAACTCTCTATGTTCTGTTTTAGGTTGTTGCCCTTTTTTTGAATGTTTTTTTGTGAGTATCTTTGATTTTCTCTTATCTTCTTTCTTCTCATGTTTTTTCTTTTTTGGGGGTGGCTTAACAAATTCTTCATCTTCTGAACTTTCTTGAATCACCAATCTCTTTCTATTCTTTTTAATTTTTATCAGAGTTGATATTGGTCCTTCAAAGTCTTCATCAGATTCTATTTCTACAAAATCGCAAGCTATAGTTAAAAACACGTACAAAATCGCATTTGTCAGTTAATCATGCAAAACAAGCCATCAATTCGCATGTGTTAGATATCAATTCGCATGTGTTATTTTATCAATTTGCATTTATGAGTTATGATTTCGCATTTGTTTCATAAGCATTACCTAAACAATACAACTAACTTCTCATATAAAATCGCATTTGCATTTATATCAATTCGCAAATCTAATTTAACCTAAAACAAAAAAACTTATACATACTAGCTTTTTATCATATGAAATCGCAAATGTCATTAAAACCACAACAAAATCCTTTATGATATCGCACACCCATCAGTATCATTAAGAAAAGTGCATAAAAAATGCAAAACCTAACAAATAAATATTCCTGCAATAAACCCTAGCAAAATTGAAGTTGTTATCAATATATAATGTTATAGAACTATATGTTTCAGGTAAAACGTTAATAAACAAACAAAATCGCATTTGATTTTAAAGCCCCTGTATATTACACCTTAAATCGCAAATGTAAATAGATACCTGGATTCATATTCTTCGCTTGTGGTCTGTCGTTGTTTGCTTTGCTTCTTTTCTCAATATTCATTGAATCGTAGTTGAAATCGCAATGGAGAGTAGCAGTGAATCGTAGTTGAAATCGCAATGAGTTGCAGGTAATGTTTTGGAGAAGGAGAATGATTTTGAGTTTTTGGGTGCTGATAATCAGGGGTTTTGTTCTCGCTATGGAAAATTATAACCTTGGCGGTTTCTTTTATTAATTTTAATTAGATTAATTTAATTGTTTAAACACGCGCTTTTAATGAGATGATCGTACGGTTGTTGTTGTAGCGTACATAATGTACGATTAGAGGATTTGTATGATAACCGGCCTCTATATATATATAGGGTTGAGTTCATTTCAGTACTCTAAATAACTACAGAACTTTCAGAACTCCTAATAAACAATCATTTTATATATAAGTTTTGTATTTAAGATCTTTTTATCATCTATTATATGTATTTCTTTGATTACATACATGTTAAAAGTAGTTTACATATGTTTAATTGCCAAAATTATATATATGTGTCATAACTAATTACATATATGTAAAAAAACTAGTTTACATATGTGTAATTATAAAATTACATATAAAAAATGATAAAATTACTCTTAACATGTATGTAATCGTAAAAATACACATAATAAATGATAAAATTATCCTAAACATAAAAATATATAAATAAAAAGATTGTTTATTAGGAGTTCTGTAAATATTTATGGTTCTGAAATGATCCTGACCATATATATATATATATATATATATGTGTGTGTTAAAGGATCAATCTAATTTGAATATGATCATTCATTTCTTAAAACTAATTATGGATCAAACTAATTAACTATTTTTTATTTACGTATATGTAAATCTTCTATACATGTGTAACTATATTATTTACACATATGTAACTTTTCAAACTCTTAATCAATTCACTTAAATATTAACGTTTATTTGCATACATGTAATCTTCATACTAATGATTTATTCTTTAAACTATCATATATTTACATATATGCAAATCTTAATACCAATCATCATTTCTAAATGGTTGTTGATCCATATGTATCGAAAATTTTTAATTATCCAATTTACAACCGCTTCTATATTTACACATACGTAGATAACAAAAAATATATATTTTAGAAATGTGCACAATTAAACTATTCATAAGTTAAGTAGAACACTAATGCATTTTCCCTAGTTTATTTCTTTTGGGATTTTTTGTGTGTTTCTAATGTAATAAAAACACCTTAAATGGATCAAAATCATGCAAAAACCGTCATGAATGCTGAAACAATATATCACTTCTTCTTTAATATATTATTTTACATATATGTAATTTAATTATTTAAATATATGTAATTGTTTTACGTAAAGTGTAAACTAGTTATATATATGGAATTAATATGACAACGTTTACAAAGAAAAATAAACCCTGAAATTTGTTGAGCAACATAAAAGCTTGAATGTTGAATCCACTCAACTAACTTGGATTTCCACTAGAAGCAATATATCATTTAATATGAATTTCTAAATGACCTATCAATATTTTATAAGATTTGAGAGAATAGCAAAATTAGTTGAAGATATATAAAGGGAGAAATTTTCGTTATTTGAGAGATGAAAAGAGTGATTATAGGAGAAGTTAATCAATAAATTAAACAAAAGAGTAAACCTCAATTTTCGTCCCTGTGGTTTGCTGATTTTAACACTTTCAGTCCAATAGTTTATGAATTACATTTATCATCCATTAGTTTGCTGATTTTAACAGTTTCAGTCCATTAGTTTATGAATTACATTTATCATCCATTAGTTTGCTGATTTTAACAGTTTCAGTCCATTAGTTTCCTGATTTTAATAGTTTCAGTCCACACCAGTGTTAGTGGTGTGGACTAAAATTGTTAAAATCAAGAAACTAATGGACTGAAACTGTTAAAATCAGCAAACTAATGGATGATAAATGCAATGTTTAAACTATTGGATTGGAAGTGTTAAAATTAGCAAACCACAGGGACGAAAATTGAAGTTTACTCTAAATAAAATCTCTATTCTACCCTTTTCTTTTTTAATTAATCTCCTTAACCTTTTAATTATTTACAAGAATGCCATTATAGTTTTGAAAAAAAAAAAAAATTGGTTCTGAAATGATCTTGATCCTATATATATACATATAACTATTGGTGGCAAAAGCATCAATTTGATGGGTCGAAAATTATGAACCTGAGCACGGCCCATATATTTATAAAAAAACTCCATACTTAAACATGGCTCCCTCAAGACCTTGTAACCTGGGCATGATTCACAATTCACGTAACCTGTTATCTCAACGGTTCAAACACATTGGTGGGACGTAAACGATTGTAAATTGTAATTGGATTAAATGATTTGTAAACGGGTTGGCATGTTGAACTTTTTAGTTAAACACTTTAAATTGTTTTGGTTCCGACCATAAATGAGTTGGCGGATTGACTTAAATATTTACAACCCAATTTGAGCATGACCCATATAATGACGGGTAGGTGGGTGAACCCGTTTAGGCCCAACCCAAAATATGATTATTTTCATGTCGTATTCAAAATTGCCACCCAAGTGTCATTTCAAGTCCCTGAATACCAGTATAAATTAACAACCAAGCTTTTAACTTTCATGAGTTACAAACTACAATGTTAAACATTTCACCTTGTTAGAAAGTCACACTGTTGACTGAAATACATCGAGACATAAAAATTGTTCTTGAAATCCTCGAATTCTTGGTTTTGAACCACAATTTGGATTGGTTTTGTCAATGTTCATTCTTTACAAAAAGAACGTTAGAAATCGAGCATGAAATGTGTTAAATGTATTTTTGGACGAAATATAAGAGAATTGGGAAATTGATTAGTAATCTATAAACCTCACATGATATTCCTCAAACATTATTGAAAAAATATTAATTCCTCAAACATTATTAAGCTTACATTATATAAGAATAGATGACAAAAGAACCCAAACTCCGATCGGTAACTAGTAATGGTTATCCGACGGGTATGAGACGATTACCATTTACCAATATTCAGTTATGAAGATTGGACCAAAACTCAAAATGGAACCTTGGACCGATGTCTTTTTTGTCATGTTCTAAACAAAATTATCCGAAGGTTCCTTTGAAAAAGTAAAACTCTTTTGTAAAAATGGTTTAAAGTCGGTTTGTTTACATTATTGGTTAGAGATTATGTGTTGCATCTTGTGTGGCATATGGGATACTTAGATGCGTTTTATGTTCATGAATCACTGATTGCTCATTCGCCGTGGCTAGTGTGTAAAGGACAAATTAACGAGTTCATTTCGTGTTCATAAAATCCCCATCCTTGTATACAAGATTTACATAGTATTCTATTCAATCTCCTATCATGTCACATTTTGTCTAACTTTAAGGTGAACGACTAGAAAAAGAAAAGCTAAGTTTGTTAATTTGCGACCATGATACAATAATAATTAGAAATACAAGTTTAGGAGAGCAAGTTTTAAATTTTTATGACTTACTATATTGCGAATTGAATCTAGAATGAGAGACATCGTGAATTATGAATACCTCAAGACATGACATGACACGACCGACAAGGTCATTGGGTCACATGCTAATTCGGTAAAAATGAAAGTCAATAGTCAAATATCATAATGTATTATGTATATGATCAATTAGGCCATTTTGATAATTTTCTCTTTGCTTTATGGCCATGAAGTTTGGCTTGCAAGTGTCTTTTCTAACCATAGGCTATAAGCTTTTGTTTTCCTCGTGGCTTCTTCAACAAGGTTTGCTTAAGACACATGTTAGCACCAACCTAGTTACCTGATGCATCCATTTTGTGACCTTGGTTGGTCGTGTGTGTGCACATAATTAATTTGTACATTAGAAGTTTAAGGAGTTCAACTATCCCTCAATAGTTACTTAATAAGAGTGTGTGCTTCACACATAAGAAAAACACAATATTATTATACTCATATAGAGAGAAATGTTTTGAAAATCCAGAAATTAGAAATGATATGGCCCCAGATCTACGTTGATCATCGATAAATCTAATTTTAAAGTGGATGTATACAAAAGCAAAAGGTTTACATATAAGTTAAAGTCTCATGACTAGTGGTGTCATTGTAGCAATCGTATCGGGTTGATAGGTTGAAAATGATGGACTCGAACATGACCCATATAAACATGGCTTGCTTAAAACACTATAACCTGGACGCAATTCACAATTTATGTAACATGTTTATATCATTATAACTTTATTTAAGAGACTTTTATTCACATTCCGCATTTAGGTGAAACAACTCTCCTTTTTCATAGAAATGCCATTTTTAGTGATTTTATTTATATTGTCTGACTGCTATATAATATGACTTTCAAAAAAAAAATTAACTACGCCAATTATAAATGTTTTAGTTTATAATTGCCGGTCCCAAGTCCGGATAAAGGATGAGGGTTTTGTTACTAAATATGTTGAAAATGATAATTTTGCAAAAGGGCCACCACTTCGTTGTTCGATTAGGGCCTCCGAAAACGTAGGAACGACACTGTTTATATGAACAGGTCAAATGGGTTGGTGGGACGTAAATGGTTGTGATCAGGTTAAATGATTTGTAAACAGGCTGGTGGGTGGAGCTTATTGGTTACTTGTTCTAACCTGTTATAGTTCTAACCTTAAAGGCTTAAACAGGGTAGCGGATCAACTTAATTATTTTCAACCCAATCTATGTACAACCATTTAATAAAGCGTAGGTGGCTCAACCAGTTTAGGCCCAACCTAAAATATGATTATTTTCGTGTGGTGTTGAGAATTAGCACCCGAATGTCATTTAAGTCCCCGAATATGGACATAAAACAACCAAGCTTTTAACTTTCATGAGTTACAATCTACTCAATTAAACACTTCACTTGTTAGAAAGTCTTAAGTTGTTCTTAAAAATGGTGTACGCCACCGCTAGGCGTCTCCACCGACCGGTCACACTACCAAAATTTCTCGTATTCTTGGTCTGAACCAAAAACTGTATTGATATTGATTATGTTAAGACATGTTAATTCATTACATAAAGAATGTTAAAGATTGAGCATGGAACGTGTTAAATATACTTCTGGATGAAATCTAAGAAAATTGGGGAATTGATCATTATTCCATAAACGTCACATGATATCCCTTAAGCATGATTATAAACATATTAAGGGCTACATTATACAAGAATAGATGGCAAAAGAACTTGAACCTGGTAGGTATGAGACCGGGTTCTATGGTTGAGTATTTAGACTAGGATTACCAATACCTGGATACAAAAAATTGGACTATATATCGAAATGGAACCTTTGACTAATTGCCTTTTTTTCATGTTATGAACAAAACCATTGGCCGTTTATTTGGTAAAGTATAAATCTTTTGCAAATATGGTTAAAAGTCTGTTTGTTTACATTACTAGTTAGAGATAAGGCGTTGTGTAACACCCCATGTTTTCGAGAAGTCAAAGTCAAGGTCAACGTCAACGACCGATCGCGCGATTTGACCTGTAGTAGATTCCTTTTGTGTGTTTAATTTAGTTGTATTATGTGGAGTAAGTGTCAATAATTACAATAATCGACGTATTTCAATCGCCATCTAATCGACTCACGACTGTGAACTATAGGAAGTAACAATGCGATAAAGTTAACGAAACGATAATCAAACTATGCTAATCAAATCGACATCGAATCGCAACTCGAACTACGCATTTTAGTTATTGTTAAACTTGTGTATGTGCCTTATGTGTTACTTGTGCATGTTCATTTATGTTATGTGTGGTAATCAATCGAAACACGAAATGCAATCGAACTCAACCGACATCGAACTCGACTCACAATCGAACTATGATAATTAGTGGAGAAGGTACAGTGCGAGATATGAGTGGTTGGGATTAAAAGTAATTTGAATAGGAAACTCTATCGCGAGCGATTCTCTATCGCGAGCGATGCGCAATCGCAATCGAAATCGAAATATCAAGAATCGTCGCACCGAACACTCGAATCAGGCAACTGATCGATCAGGCCACCAGCCGATCGACCAGCCGGCCGATCGGACAGGCTGTCCGATCGAGCTACCTGACCGATCGACCAGCACTTTCCTCATTTGGAAGCCTATAAATACCCCTGTCATTGTCATCATTTCCACTTTTGGAAACCCTCTGTCCGACCAGCTCGTGTTCCTCACTTTTCTTCAAATTTCTCGCGATTCCGGTAAGATCTCGTCCTAAACCTTGTACTTTCTTGATCTACACGCACTCCTACACCTTTCTATCTTTTAAATCTTAACTTTTAACCGTGAAATCATTAAGATTCAAGGTATTTAGGATGACGTCATCATGTGTTTTTGAAGAACTTCATGATTTGGCCTCAATCCACCAAGAATAACTTGGATCTAACTGATTTCCACATAAACAAACAAAGATCTTTCATAGATCTAAACATATTCACGGTGAAAAGGATTGAAAGATGGTTTTCCAACTTTCTTTCAACTCTTTTACACTCAATACCTTCAAAACCGATAGAAACGGGGCTTGTGCCGACTTACTACTCACACTGGTGGTTGTGTGGCTCAAGATCCGGATTCCATCCACGAGGTTCACCGATTACGGGTTAAATGTTAAACACCGTCCCGAACCGTTCACCAACCGAATTTGGGTGATTCCTGTCCGATCAGGAGAACCAAGTAAGGACGAGGTCTCTATTGTTTGACTCGTTGTCAAAATACTTCGATAAAGCGACAAACAAACAAAACAACCAAGTGTTAGACGAACAGGCCGACCGGGACAAGGTGCTGTCTGATCGGACTGCTGTCCGAACAGACAGCCAGCCGAACGGACAGACAGCCGAACGACTGGCCAGCCGATCGGCTAGCGCATGGGTCCCACACTTAGTCAACTTATTTTGAAGTTTAAGTATTGAACGAACTCGTAACAACTCGTATCAAAAGTCATATTTATTTAATTAATTTGTCAAATAGGAAACCCTAATTGAGACACCCAAGTGATTCTACACAAACCCTAAAATTTTCAGAACAATCGGAATCAGGATCAGGGCCCCTAAAACTCAGGGGGGTAAACCCTAGTTACGATTATCTTAAATTCTCGTTGTCAAAAATCGAATTTACAAAACAGTCAAGTCAGCAAGGCTAGTCCCAGACGTGGCTACTCTATAACTGATTTCGTGTCCCTTACGGACCGTAAGGGTTGAGTCTTACGGTCCGTAAGCTAGCCAATTTTCGTGTATAAATAGTAGGCATTGGCACTTGATTTCTGGAATTAAAACAACGTAAATTCGTGCTACATGCACTGAGTTACGATCATAATACTACAAAAACACACACGATTCACTAATTGCTGCCGCAAAACAGGGTAATAACTCGATCGCTGCTACGATTCATTGTCCGATTGATTAAAAATCCAATGGATGTTTAAGTACTGCCCACATTAGGGTTATGCTTTGTCATTCGTCGTTAAATCGATGGATTTTAAGTATCGCACTTTGTCATTCGTTGTGAGAGTTAATCTCGTGAGTTATCGTAAATGCTGAATTGATTACTAACCCAATTTTGTGTGCATTGTTATTTAAATTAGGTTAACAAGGCTAATCCATAGACTAAATTCTGTCCGTGTTAAATCTGCAATGTGAGTCATTCTCTTTTTATCAAATTACTTTCAAAATCATGTTTATTTTCAAAGGTTATATTTACAGTAATTAAGTTTATGTAATCACCAAATTACAGCCGGTATGTGGGGTTTTGTATACATTACTTGATAATCTTCACCATTGAGGCAGCCAAGGGGTGATATGACCATAATCACAGACACCATTGGACGAATGGGCCAATGGGTCGAGTGACAAAATACTGTGGGTAGTTGGTTGATATCTGAAACATTGTACTCAGTCTTAATACTGTAAATTATAACAAATGTGTCATTTTAATAAATAGAATGATTCACTAGTATTTCCCACTGACAAAACCTTTTTCAAACATGTTTCAGGTGATCTGTTGTGATTCAGGAAAGGTGTTGTGGAGCACTGAAAGCTTAAGAAAGTGGCTCATTATAAAATAAAGAAATATGTTTTGTAAAATAAAGATTTCTCCATGAAATCATAGTATTGTAAATTACCGAGGTTTTATCCCGAATTGTGAAATAAAATAATCAGGGAAATTTTAGCTTTAAAAAGATCCTGATGATAAACTTCCGCTGTTAAACTCAATTAAATAAATACCACGGGATTTCTGTCCCGCGGCTCCTGAAACGGGTCAAACCGGGTCGGGGGCCGTGACAGAAAAAGGTGGTATCAGAGCCACTGAGTTAAGCTAATTAAGTATTTAGAAATACTTAATTTTTCCTGATTACTATTATGTGATTATGTGTTTTATTAACTGACTATTTGTTAGTTACAGTATGGGTAAGCAAAAGCTTTCAAACATCTATCTTAAATTAGATAGGTCATCAAATGAAAAGGGAAGTTCATCCCAAACTCCTGAAGAAGGAATATTCGTTCGAAAAGCCCAATACGAGGAACCACTTTCTCTTGATAAAAGAAGTTTAATTATTAGAAAAAGTCAGGAAAAATTGAGGAAATCCCGAGAAAAGAAAGTTAAAAAGGAAACCCAGGAATTAACCAGTAAATCACCTTGGGAAGACAAGTTAGACGAAAAATGGGCAGATCTTTATATGTTAGCTACAGTAGCAGTAAATGCATATCTTTAAATAAATTGTTTCAGTTTTAGCAAACCATATCACCTACAAGCTAGAAAATCCATCCAGTAAATAAATAAATTTACAATAAAACATAAGTGTGTTTTAAATTTCAGTTGTTTTGTAATAATATGGTATGCAATAATATGTGAAGGTTATTTTTGAAAATTTGTTATAAAATTTTAACTTATTATTTTATATAAACAGCATGAATGAGTTATCTGGAGCCCTAGAGAATCTCAACCTTTACCCTGTAAACATAGAAGTTTCTAAAGAGTTTACTGGGTACTTTCCTGATGTGGAACAACCAATAGAATTCAACGCTCCACCTCTTGAAAAGCCAAAACCAAAGAAAAGAAGGAGATACGTGTGGGGGAGTCGTGTACGTAGGAAAAAGCCAACTAAGAGACTTCCTAAAATAAATAATCCCTTAGAAAAAGGAAAAGAAATTGAAACCAGGGAAAGTTCTAAACAGCCGGAATTGGAGACTGAAGCCTGGGAAGAGTCTAGGCAAATGGGAATACAGTTGGAGGAATATACTAAGGAAATAGAAATGGAGGTTGGAAAAGGTTCTAGACAAACTCAGATGGAAATTGGAGAAAGCTCTAACCGAAACCAGGAAATGACATTTCAGGAGGAAATATATTTTATATTGGCAAGCTATGATACTCTTCAGCCTGTCAATACAAATGTTTTTACTCGTCCTATTGAAACTCAAATTCCTATAAATCTTGAACCAGCAATCCCAGAACCAATAATCCATACCCAACCTTTAGGAATGGATGAATGGTGGACAAATGATTGGCAATTCCAAAACATTGTCAACAGTCCTTATTCCTTTCTTCCCCAGTTTGATCCAGAACCTCTACCAAATCCACCGATGAGTAACGAGAATATGGCTGAACTTCGCCATTTTGGCGAAG
Organism: Helianthus tuberosus; assembly: GCA_030545235.1. Lineage (NCBI taxonomy): Eukaryota > Viridiplantae > Streptophyta > Magnoliopsida > Asterales > Asteraceae > Helianthus > Helianthus tuberosus. Next base: position 1,832,809 of record CM060375.1, on the reverse strand, counting down.
AGTTAATGGATGCGGGAAATAGAATCCGGGAGATAGGAGGACAAATTGCCTGGAAGTATGATGAAAGGGAGCTTCGTTTTTAGGAAGACAAATGGCGAGAGATAATAGGTTTATGAAACTGTGGTTATGTAATAGTAATAGTAAAATCAGTATGTGTAAATTAAATAAAAAAACGGTTGTATATAGAGACATGATATAATCTATAAAACAAATGAAATTTTAGAAAATTTACAATTTTGTTTGTATATTCGTTTACGTGATTATTTGCAATTAATAGGAACATTGGATTATTTCTTTTATACTAATTATTTATTTATAAATTAATTATCAGATGGCAAACATTGGTAATGAACCAGTAAATGAAGTAAATCAATCTGAGCCAATTCAGGAAGAACAATTGTTAAATAGGCAAGATATAGAGGATATTGTTGCACAAGGAATAGCCAATGCTATTCCAGCAATCGTTGCTGCTGTTCAAAAACCTGTTAAACCTCAATCAATCATTCCTAGTAAACGTACCCAAGGCGACAATTTTAGTAATAGTATAAATGGAGGCGGTAATCATGTTAATCATGATCTGCAAGCTCCAATTTTCAAGAAAATGAAAGCTGCAACACCTGGTTGCACTTACAAAGAATTCCTTGCCTGTAAACCAACTGATTTTGCAGGTAACGAAGGGGCTATTGCAGCATTACGTTGGTTAGAGAAAACTGAGGCAGTAATTGCTATAAGTAAATGTGTTGAGGAAGATCAAGTTATGTATGCTTCCAATCTTTTTAAAGAAGGGGCGTTAGAATGGTGGAACACAGTATTACAAGCTAAAAGAAAGATTGTGGCCTATGCCATGAACTAGGAAGAATTTAAGAGTCTTGTAGAAAGAAAATTCTGTACCGAGTATGAAAAAGATCAAATGGCAAATAAGTTCCTAAACCATCGGATGGTTAATGTGGACTGTCGAGGATATACTTCAACATTCTTCGAATATGCTAGGGTGGTACCAACACTGGCTTCGCCAGAACCGGTACTCATTTCTCGCTATATTTGGGGATTAATTAGCGAAATCCGCAACATTGTTAAGGCTGCGAGACCTCGCACTATTGACGATGCGGTGGAATTAGCTAATACCCTAACTGATGAACTAGTACGCACAAGAGATGAAAATAGGAAAAAGGAACTGGCTCAGAAAATTACCCAAGGATTTCGGGTGGGTAATAATAGCAACTTCAAGAGAAGAGGAACAGGGCAATCCTCAAATCCACCTTTCTGTAGGAATTGCAAAAGGAAAAATTATGGAAGATGTAATGTAACCTGCAACCTTTGCAAAGCTGTAGGACATCGTGAAGAAAACTGTAGAAAGAAAACCATAATCTGCTTTAATTGTGGAGAAGCGGGGCATTTTAAAACAGAATGTCCTAAATTGATCAAACCAGCAGACAACAAAACCAAGGCGACCGACGGAGCTACTAAGAAGAATGTCAGAGCATTCCAGCTGACCACTCAAGAAGCAGAACTCCTTCCAGATGTGATAGCTGGTACGTTCCTAGTTCACAACGTTTACGCAAAAGTATTATTTGACTCTGGTGCAAACCAAAGTTTTATAAATACTTTATTCTGTCAAGCTCTTAAGTTACCTTTAATCAACATTAGGCAGATTTTTACAGTCGAAACCGCAGATGGGAATTCAGTTAAAATAGATCAGGTTTTGCAAAAAGTAGGAATAGAACTTTCAGGTCATAACTTTTCTTCAAACTTATTACCTATGAAATTAGATGAATTCGATGTTGTGTTAGGAATGGATTGGTTAATAGCCAACCATGCTCGAATTCTTTGTGATAAGAATTCTATAGAAATTCAGGCACCTACTGGAGAAGTAATCACGATTACAGGAGATAAACCACGTAAGCCCATGAAGTTCATATCAGTAATGAAAGTTGCTAGTTATGAACGAAAACAAGGAATAGTATATATGATTTCAGTAATCATTAGTACTAAGGGTAAAGAACTTAAGGAAATTCCTGTAGTCTCAGAATACTCAGATATATTTCCAGAAGAGTTACCAGGATTACCACCAGATAGGGAAGTAGAATTTAGGATTCATCTAATTCCTGGAACTACACCAATAGCTAAGGCACCTTATCGGTTAGCTCCTACCGAAATGTTAGAACTGAAAAAGCAATTAGATGAATTACTAAGCAAAGGATTCATACAACCTAGCTCATCCCCTTGGGGAGCTCCAGTGTTGTTTGTAAAGAAGAAGGATGGTTCGATGAGAATGTGTATTGATTATAGAGAACTGAATAAGGTTACAATTAAGAATCGATACCCATTACCTAGGATTGATGATCTATTCGATCAACTTCAAGGAGCTAGATATTTTTCTAAGATCGACTTACGTTCTGGATATCATCAATTGAAGGTACAAGAAGAAGACATACCTAAGACTGCTTTCAGAACTAGGTATGGTCATTACGAGTTTACAGTCATGCCCTTCGGGTTAACGAATGCACCTGCTGCATTCATGGACATGATGAATAGAATCTGTAAACCGTATTTGGATAAATTTGTAATTGTTTTTATAGATGATATACTTATTTATTCCAAAAGTCAGACAGAACATTGTGAGCACTTACATGCACTCTTAACTTTGTTAAGAAAAGAAAAACTTTATGCCAAATTCTCAAAGTGTGAATTTTGGCTACAAGAAGTGCAATTCTTAGGACACATGGTGAATCATGAAGGTATTCATGTAGATCCTGCTAAAATAGAGGCAATTACCAATTGGAAGGTTCCGCAAACCGCAATGGAAATTAGAAGTTTTATAGGTTTAGCTGGGTATTATAGACGGTTTATTAAGGATTTTTCCAAGATAGTTGTACCATTAACTAAGCTAACCTGTAAAGCCATTAAGTTTAAATGGGGATCTAAACAAGAAGAAGCCTTTAGAATCTTGAAGCAGAAATTAACAAATGCTCCAATCTTAGCTTTGCCAGAAGGAACTGAGGATTTTGAAGTATATTGTGATGCTTCAAAACTAGGATTAGGATGTGTGCTAATGCAACGCAAGAAAGTAATTGCGTATGCTTCAAGGCAATTGAAAAAGCACGAAGAAAATTATACGACTCATGACTTAGAGTTAGGAGCCGTAATTTTTGCCCTTAAGATTTGGAGACATTATCTGTACGGAAGTAAATTTACTGTCTATACAGATCATAAGAGTTTAAGATATATATTTGGGCAAAAAGAGTTAAATATGAGGCAACGGAGATGGATGGAAATCTTAAGCGACTACGACTGTGATATTCAATATCATGAAGGAAAGGCAAATGTAGTTGCAGATGCCTTAAGTCGTAAGTACCATGAGAAACAACGACGGGTTCGTGCTCTTCGATTAAATCTACAAATAGATTTAATGGAACAAATAAAGAATTTTCAAGAAACAGCAATAGAGGATGTTGCTGAAGGAATGAAGGGACGAATAAAAGAATTAGAGCAAGGAGCTGATGGAATTTGGAGATTCCACAAAAGCAGAATTTGGGTACCTAAGCAGGGAGAATTAGAAGTTTTCTAGGATTAGCTGGATACTATAGACGGTTTATTAAGGATTTTTCCAAGATAGCTGTACCATTGACTAAGTTAACCTGCAAAGCCACTAAGTTTGAATGGGGATCTCGGCAAGAAGAAGCTTTTAAGATTTTAAAGCACCGATTGACAAATGCTCCAATTTTAGCATTACCCGAAGGAACAGAAGACTTTGAAGTATATTGTGATGCTTCAAAATTAGGATTCAGATGTGTGTTGATGCAACGCAAGAAGGTAATTGCGTATGCCTCCCGGCAGTTGAAAAAGCACGAGGAAAATTATACGACTCATGACTTAGAATTAGGAGCTATAATTTTTGCCTTGAAAATTTGGAGACATTATCTGTACGGAAGTAAGTTTACTGTCTATACAGATCATAAAAGTTTAAGATATATATTTGGGCAAAAAGAGTTAAATATGAGGCAAAGAAGATGGATGGAAGTTTTAAGTGATTACGACTGTGATATTCAATATCACGAAGGGAAGGCAAACGTAGTTGCAGATGCCTTAAGTCGTAAGTATCAGGAAAAACAAAAGCGAGTCCGTGCTCTTAGATTAAATCTACAAGTAGATTTAATGGAACAATTAAAGAAAGTTCAGGAAACAGCAATCAAGGACGATGCTGAAGGGATGAAAGGTTATATAAAGGAATTAGAACAAGGAGATGATGGAATTTGGAGATTCTACAAGAAACGAATTTGGGTACCTAAACAAGGAGAGTTAAGAAATAAGATTTTAGAAGAAGCTCATAAATCTAGGTATACTATGCATCCAGGAAACAATAAGATGTACCAAGATTTAAGAAAGAATTTCTGGTGGATAGGAATGAAGAAAGATATAGCAAAATATGTTTCTAAGTGTCTTACTTGTTCACAAGTTAAGGCAGAACATCAGAAACCTTCAGGATTACTACAACAATTGGAAATACCTGTATGGAAATGGGAACTTATAACAATGGATTTTGTTACTAAGTTGCCTAAAACAAGAAAAGGTAATGATGCGATTTGGGTAATTGTGGATCGATTAACCAAATCAGCTCATTTTCTACCAATGAAGGAAACCTTTAGTATGGGAAGGTTAGCCAAGTTGTACGTAGACGAAGTGGTATCTTTACATGGAGTCCCACTCTCCATTGTATCAGATAGAGATAGTCGTTTCACTTCTCATTTCTGGAAAAGTTTCCAGCAAGCTATGGGAACTAGACTAAATTTGAGTACTGCATATCATCCTCAAACAGATGGACAAAGTGAAAGAACTATCCAAACTCTAGAAGACATGCTTCGGCCATGTGTAATAGATTTTGGTGGAAATTGGGATGATCACTTACCATTAATTGAATTCTCCTATAACAATAGTTATCATTCAAGCATTGAAACTGCTCCATTTGAAGCACTATATGGAAGAAAATGCAGAACTCCAGTTTGTTGGGCAGAAATAGGAGAAAGTCAATTATCAGGTCCAGAAATTGTGCAAGAAACTACTGACAAGATAACTCAGATCAAGGAAAGACTGAAAACAGCTCGAGATCGTCAGAAGAGTTATGCCGATAATCGCCGCAAGCCGATAGAATTTCAGGTTGGAGATAAAGTACTTTTGAAAGTTTCTCCTTGGAAAGGAGTTGTTCGATTCGGTAAGAAAGGAAAGCTAAGTCCAAGGTACGTAGGACCATTTTCAGTAATCCAACGTATAGGACCAGTTGCTTATCGTTTACAACTACCTGAAGAATTAGTTGGAGTACATGATGTATTTCATGTATCCAATCTCAAGAAATGTTTATCAGATGAATCACTGGTAGTACCTCTTCAAGATATAGAGGTAAACGAAAAGCTGAAATTTGTTGAGAAACCTCTTCAAATTGAGGATCGAAAGATCAAATTTCTCAAACATAAACGACTAGTTTTGGTCAAAGTCAGATGGGATTCAAAAAGAGGAGCTGAATACACTTGGGAGCTGGAATCAGAAATGAAGAGAAAGTATCCTCATTTATTCCAGTAAATCTCGAGGACGAGATTTTTATTAAGGTGAGGAGAATGTAACAACTCTCATCAAAAGTCCTAATTATTATTTTAATTTGGCCAATAGGAAACCCTAATTGAGAAACCCAAGTAATTTCGCACAAACCCTAAAATTTTCAAAACATTTAGAATCAGGATTAGGGCCCCTAAAACTTAAGGGGGGTAAACCCTAAGTTGATAGTTATCTCTTAAATGTGTTGTACAAACTGAAAAATAACGAACTGTCAATTCATCAAGCCTATACTAGTGACGAAGCAACCCTAGGCTAGCTAGGTTTCCCAGGCGAGTCGCGACAGAAGCAGTGTCACCTGTCGCGACACGCGGGAGGTGCACATTTCACGTATAAATAGTCGGCCTTGGAACTTGAAATCTGTCTTTGGAACGACGTAAAATCGAGTTTCGTAGAAAGAGTTATCACAGAAACAGTCCACTAAACACACACAATCACTAATTGTTGCCACAATCAGGGTAATAACTCGATCACTATTACGATTCAACGTCCGATTGATTATAACTATCCAACGATTGTTTAAGTGCCGCTCAAATTGAGATTATACTTGGTTAATTCATCGTGATTTCGACTTGAATGTTTGAGTACTGCTCGAATTCGGACTATACTCTGTCATTCGTTGTGAATCCGCTGAATTATTAAGTATTGCATTAAATAATCGTTGTGAGGGTTTAATCTCGTGAATTGTCGTAACTGTTGTATTAGTTACTAACCTATTGTGTGTGCATTGTTAATTAAATTAGGTTAAATCAAGGCTAATCAGTAGGCTTATATTCTGCTCGTTAAATCTACAATGTGAGTCATTCTCTTTTTATCAAAATGCTTTATAAATTCTTAAATATTTTCAAAGTTATAATTACAGTGATTAAGTATATGTAATCACCAAATTACAGCCGGTATGTGGGGTTTTGTATACATTACTTGATAATCTTCACCATTGGACAACGAGTTAGCCAATGGGTGATATGACCATAGTCACAGACACCATTGGACGGAAGGGCCAATGGGTCGAGTGACAAATACTGTGGGTAGTTGGTTTGATATCTGAAACATTGTAATCTCTCTTAATACTGTAAATTATAACAAATGTGTCGTTTTATTAAATAGAATGATTCACTCAGTATTTCCCTGCTGACAAACCCTTTTTCAAAACATGTTTCAGGTAATCTGTTATGAGCAAAGGAAAAGTGCCGTGAAGCACTACAAACTTAGAAAAGTGGCTCAATGTAAATAAATAAAGAAACATGTTTTAAGAAATAAAGGATTTCCCAGTGAAATCACGTATTTGTAAATTATGGGATTTATCCCTATATTATATAGAGCAGTTTTAATATTAAATGATCCTGTTTAAAAAGACTTCCGCTGTCACGTAATTAGATACCACGGGATTTCCTGCCTCGCGGCTCTGGACCGGGTCAAACCGGGGCCGAGGGCCGTGACACTAGTCCCAGACGTGGCTACTCTATAACTGATTTCGTGTCCCTTACGGACCGTAAGGGTTGAGTCTTACGGTCCGTAAGCTAGCCAATTTTCGTGTATAAATAGTAGGCATTGGCACTTGATTTCTGGAATTAAAACGACGTAAATTCGCGCTACATGCACTGAGTTACGATCAGAATACTACAAAAACACACACGATTCACTAATTGCTGCCGCAAAACAGGGTAATAACTCGATCGCTGCTACGATTCATTGTCCGATTGATTAAAAATCCAATGGATGTTTAAGTGCTGCCCACATTAGGGTTATGCTTTGTCATTCGTCGTTAAATCGATGGATGTTTAAGTATCGCACTTTGTCATTCGTTGTGAGAGTTAATCTCGTGAGTTTTCGTAAATGCTGAATTGATTACTAACCCAGTTTTGTGTGCATTGTTATTTAAATTAGGTTAACAAGGCTAATCCATAGACTAAATTCTGTCCGTGTTAAATCTGCAATGTGAGTCATTCTCTTTTTATCAAATTACTTTCAAAATCATGTTTATTTTCAAAGGTTATATTTACAGTAATTAAGTTTATGTAATCACCAAATTACAGCCGGTATGTGGGGTTTTGTATACATTACTTGATAATCTTCACCATTGGGGCAGCCAAGGGGTGATATGACCATAATCACAGACACCATTGGACGAATGGGCCAATGGGCCGAGTGACAAAATACTGTGGGTAGTTGGTTGATATCTGAAACATTGTAATCTCTCTTAATACTGTAAATTATAACAAATGTGTCATTTTAATAAATAGAATGATTCACCAGTATTTCCCACTGACAAAACCTTTTTCAAACATGTTTCAGGTGATCTGTTGTGATTCAGGAAAGGTGCTGTGGAGCACTGAAAGCTTAAGAAAGTGGCTCATTATAAAATAAAGAAATATGTTTTGTAAAATAAAGATTTCTCCGTGAAATCATAGTATTGTAAATTACCAGGGTTTTATCCCGAATTGTGAAATAAAATAATCGGGAAAATTTTAGCTTTAAAAAGATCCTGATGATAAACTTCCGCTGTTAAACTCAATTAAATAAATACCACGGGATTTCTGTCCCGCGGCTCCTGAAACGGGTCAAACCGGGTCGGGGGCCGTGACAGAACTGCTGTCCGATCGGACTACCATCTGATTGGATTACTCTTCGGATCATGAGATACTTGACTTCAACCCTTAATCGATTTTGCAACATGTTCAATGCACAAGGAATGCCACCCGATCCAACTATTGTCCGATCGCGTGCCTTCGGCTGAGAACTTGTTTGTGCTGAGGTACCTAACCGATCAGGTTGCCGGCCGAACGAACGACCGTCCGATCAACCGACCTGAAAGGTAAAGATACTTCAATGTTTTCAAATGCTACAACAAAAACTTCAAAAGTCAAACCATCATACACAAACACTTCCTTCTCATAGGAAGAAACAATCCACTCGAATAGTCATCCGACCGGATAAGCTGTCCGACCGGATGACCATCCGAACAGATTGTCATCCGCGCGAACAAGCCGTCCGATCGGATTACCATCCGATCGACCAGCTGTCTGATCCCCCAACACTTGTTTCCGTTTTACGCGTTGCTTATCGTATTACTATCGAACTATTCAGGCTAACCCTACTCTCAAGCGCTCCCTTTAATCCATCAATCGATGTGAGTATACTCGATCCCTTTTTGCTTTATGCACTTTTGGGTGTTACATACGTTACAACTATTCAAATCACATCAAACACACTACTCAATACTATTTGAACGCTAACCATTAATGCATCTTATACGTGGCTTATGAATGCTTGTTTGTTATGTTTACACATGGAATGATGTCTACCTGCCTTAGCAACGATAGTACTATAGTTTGGACTCAGCACCTGTTCGCAGGGGTTGTTAAGGACAATTACTTGCATGGATTACGGTGGTAATCATGTATTGCGAACTGCCTCAGGCAGTCAACCCGCAGTCATTGGTATCGATGGATCTATGTCGATAACTAACGTGCTTCATTTCACTATGTGTACGTGCTGGTTATGCGTAAACAAATTCAAACTCTATATGCTATTATCAAACTTGTATGCTCACATTTACATTATATGTATTGACTTTATTTTAACGTATGTGACAGGTGCTTAGGATGCACATCTGGTAGGAAATCGAAGCTAGAATAAGGCTCTAGAGGCCAACAAATAGTTGTCTGTACAAATTTAATCAAGGGTCTCTAGAAGCAGATAAACAATTGCTCTATTTGAAAATCTGAGTTGTCGGAATAGACTATTTGCCTAGATTTTGTCTGTAATAATTTGTTTACCTTTTGAGACATGGTATGGGACATGCTATTTTAAATTGAATGGTAATGATAATTGTTATGGAAACTTCTGGACAATCTGTTTCGCTCAGTGCCATGCCCCGATGTTTCCGCCATCGGTTGGGGTGTGACACGTTGCATCTTGCGTGTCTTCAATTATGTCACATTCTTTATACAGATATGTGTGGCCTATGCAAAACTTATATTTAGGGGGTGTTTGTTTTTTCTTATAACATCTTCAAGGAGCTAATGTCTGCAGGCGCGCAGACATTACCCTTGAAGATTGTTTGTTTTTTTATTTCAAAAAGATCTGAAAATGGCTTCTTTGATCTTAAAAAAAAAGCAAGGGAACCCTTTCTTCTTTCATCTTCACAAAACTCATATAACATATCAGAACTCAACAAATCTTCAAACCCTAACTTCTTCCTCCACCACCGCCACCACAACTAGCACCACCATGGCCGCCGCCGCCGGCGGTGGTCGGCCCTTCCTCCCTCCTACCGTCCTTTTTCTCTTCTGTCTCTCTCTCCCTCGACAGCCACCCGTTCCCACTCGTTTTCTCTTGAATCCGGTCGTCAGAGGTTCAACCCACAACCCCCCTTCCCACTCGTTTTCTCTTGAATCCGGTCGTCAGAGATTCTTCGATCGGCGACCGGTGGCGAGTTCGTTCATGGCAGCGGCGGAAGAAACAGGGAGAGAGAGAATGATCGGTGTGGTTGGTCGGAGCTGGTGACGACGAAGGTGACCCCACCTCAGGCAGCGGCGGTGGCGGCCACCCTCTTCTCCGGTGGTTTCAGCGACAGACAAGTGCTTCCGGTAAGTACACGCGTTCCTGTTCTTTCTTTTCTGCAAGATCATTTCAGATCCGAGTATTATTGGTGAGTGATGCTCTCTTTTTTTTCCGATGAATATGACAATGATGATGAAGTGGTGGCAGTGGCTGGTGTTTAGAGAGAATGCAGAGAGTTTGGCTGGTGTAGTTGCTCATGAATGTATGATGCTTTAGTTTGTGCAGACATTATCTTTTAAAAAAAACAAACAGTCTTCTATTTTCAGCTTGCAGAGCTTCAGACCACATCTTCAGTTGCAGACATGAAAACAGATGAAATCAGCTTGCAGACAGTTTATGTCTGCAAAAACAAACAGCACCTTAGTCTTCAATCATGTCACATTCTTTATACGTAGCTTTATCTGTGGTTTATCGTGATTGTCATGATATAACATGATTGTCACATGGTTTTATGTTATCATTAGACGTAGCAACTAATACATAAGTGATAGTAGGAATATAACAATTGTTTTTCTTGTTATGAAATGACGACACACAAGAAAATTACATGTATGTGTATATATATTAATATGACTAATTTTTATTTAATAATATTCCATACATATTTTAATTTTGTTTTTTGTTATTAACTTGTGTGGGTTAACTTTTTAGTAAAAAACTAAATTCACAATGTTATTTTTTATTCACATTATGATATATAATTTTTGAAAACAAAGTGGTTTCAAAATAAAGTATTTTTTTGCATTGTAAATTATATTTAAACTAACCAATACTGTTCGAATAGCATCTGTATTCAGTTTATGATTTCGATCGATTTAAAACATATATCTATATCCTTTTACGAAACAACTTTTATGTAACTAAATCTAACACTATTGTAAATATATTTTCTCTATTGTAAGCTATATACATGTTATTCGGTGTATAGCACTATAATAAAATATAAAATTTCCATGAGTGGTGATATTCTTTTAAAATCCATAAATTATTTTAAATTAAAAATATAGGAACCAAACACCCCTACATAGGGCTGCAAACAAATCGAACGAACACGAACAAGACCCTGTTCATGTTCGTTTGTTAAGAAATATACGTGTTTATGAACTGTTCATTAACGAGATTTTATGTTCGTATTCGTTTGTTAAGAAAATGAACTTGCTCGTGTTCGTTTGTTAATTTTAGGCAACGAACATTGATGAACACAAACTAATGTTTTCAACACAAATGGAAATAAGCGGACACAAACAAGCATTAATAAACATAATTAATATATAATATACCAACACTTGTCAAATATTTAATTTGTTGGAATTTTGAAGTAATTAAATATAAATTAAAAACACTAATGAACACGTTATCGAAAGTTTACAAACATAAATAAACGAACACTAACATATCTTGATGTTGGTTCATTTAACAAACAAAAATTTTACTCGTGTTCGTTTGCAGCCCTACCTGCAGATATAAAAATACAAAGTAAATAAAAACCCTATTAAATTAAATTAAATCAAACAAACAATCACGAAATATAAAAAAGAAAGAAAGTGCGTTTGAGTTGGAGATAGATCGAGAAAAATGGCGACAGAAAGAGCTTCAGAGCAATCGCTATTTCAAGGAATCAAAGATTTCTGGAGCGAGAGATTCAGGATCTTGGATAGTTATCACCCTTACCTCCGCCGCGAAACCCCTCTTCCCTCATGGTCCGCCGCCGATGTGCAAGAATTCATCGCTTCAGATCCCGTTCACGGACCAGTTGTATGATCAATCTCCTCTATTTATACACCTTTTCTTATCTCCTTATCTTATTTGATTGATCAATCAATCGATGAATCTGTTTATGTTATTTAGTTGTTTCGTGATTACTTATTTTGTATGAAGCCCTAGCTAGGTTTTTTTGGTAATTTGGGGTTCTTTTGGTCTCTAGGGTTCGAATTTTTTTTTTTTTTTTAAATAAGTGTGTAGTTGCTTAGCTATTATTCGTTAAGTTGATCCATCACTTTTTTTTTATGCAAAATGATAAATTTTTATTCCACATGAAAAAGGGCAATTACAAAGCAATGGCAGGTAGTCGGGCAACAAGTTGCGCCGCCACCCCCTTTTGAATAGAAAAACCAATTCTACTAAATACAAAGTTTGAAACCTTTAGCGACGAAGAATTACTATTAACGACTTTTTGAACCCGATTCAAAAGTCGCACAGCGTCAGGAGCGAGACCACCAAAGGTATCAAACGCAAACGGGACAAACACATGTTGATTCTCCAGGCAGGCTTTCTCATGTTTTGCCACTTTGCTCGCCTCTGCCTTGAGCACCGCTTGCCCTACGCCAAAGCCCTTGTCCTTGAGCCCGACAAGGGGGGAGATTCCAGTTAGATCTACACAAGCGTGTTTCCCCCCTTCCCATCCAAACACAAGGATGTCCGCCGGGCGTAAAGTGGACCTCCATCACCAAATTAATTTTTCGTAAATTCTACGCGATACCTCATATAACATATACAAGTGTGTAGTTGCTTAACTATTATTCGTTTGTACTCTGTTAATGTGCTCGCCTGTAGTCTGTTTATGCATTGTATTATTCGGGTGGGTGCCTACACTGTAGTTGCTAAACTTGTTTAGTGAAGCTGATGAATGACACATCAGGAATGCGACTTGTAAAATTATAATGTAAAACATAAAATCAGTGGGCATCTAGTACCTTTGTTATAATGATTTATTGTATTGAGTATTTGATTAATTGATTATAATAACTGATTTATGGCTAAGAGGTTTACTCAGTGGATAACTTGGGATTTTCTAGGGTATTCGTATGTGGAATAGTCATGATATTTTGTGTATGGTTGTAGCTACTTGGAGAATGACCTTAGGTCTTTTGTTGCATTATACGCTTCTATCTTGTCATCTCTTTTTTATTTTGTGTGTTACCCTACATACATGTGAAAAGTTTTCTACTTTTTTATATGTCTGCTTACTTATAGATGATTGTACAATACAACATGATTTATAGAGGAAGTTCATATAAAAAGGGTTTCTGTAATGATGACTATGTGATTAATGTTCTTTCTTTGCGACTCCATTTATTGTTATTTCAAAATATGAAAATGTTTTTCATTTTACAGCTGAAGAAGACTTGTGATGCTGTGAAGTTTCTAGCTGTTGGAGGTATAGTAGGAGGTCTGTCAACTGCCGCCTTTGCGTGGAAATATTCAAAAAGCCCCCACGGTAAGCAGTTAACTTATATATGTGCTATTCTTTTTTGACGCTTAATGTAAAAATCAACTATCATAATCTTCAATTAGTTTTAAATTGTAACTGCCTAGAAACTTCCAATCTTTCTGATAGCAATTGTGACCCGGAAGGCCGGAAATTATTAGCCGTTGGTTTAATCGGGTCAGAGACAATCATATGGGTTGGGTCCGACAAACGGGTCAACATTAACTTGGGTCGATCGGATCAAACCAGATGCCCATGCTGGTGTTTGAAACGAATTGATGTAACAATAAAACCCAAAGGGTACTTCGGTAAATTGGTTGATATCACACCCGACTTTTTATGCAACAATCCTTTGGTAAAAGATCAACAATAACTCCCATGCAAGCCACGTTCCCATCTTCATCTAAAATAGTCTAGCACTTTGTTTCTTTTAGTTTAATTAGCATGTTTTACTTAGTCGTACACTTTGCATTATGACTAGTATTTTAATTACCATTTCTCCTAAAGATTAGGATATAGTAAGTGGTCAGTTGTTTTTTCTTTCTTTTATGTATTGAGTTTCGACGGTAATGAAAATCAGTGAGTTTATGAATATTATTTTGGTTATATTATCTCATTGGATTATGAGTTAACTGATCCTTCCATTGCTAGTTCAAGCGTGGCATCCTGAACGGTGTTCTTTGGATCCTAAATTGATACTAGTGGTGAGTCTGTATCTAGTATTAACTTAGGCTGCCCTGTCGTTTGTTTGTGTGGTGTGCCTGTACTGTATCATAAACGAGCTTTAGATCTATCCGTTTCTCCCCTTTTTTCATTTAATTTCAAAACACTCTCCGTTACCGTAACTGGGTGCCTATCACTTTTAGTGCTAACGTGGAAAGTGAAACTTCTGTGAGGTTTACTTAAGTGGTATGTTTGTTTAAGATGGACTGCCACATTATGAACTAGATATATAGCCACACAAATTAAATTCATGTGCGCCCCAGGTGGTTAAATGGGTTGGTTAACACTTTTTGTTCTGTACCTTTGAGCTTTCATTTTCTATTATCTTTACATAATCGATTAGTCAAATATGATACATAAATCATTTCGTTATGATGACTGTCTAAAGATGATTTGGAAGTTTCTAGCATTAATTATACCTTTAAGGAGACTTGCGACCCGTTTGGCTTTATTTGACCCGTTTTGTTTTAAGCTAACTTTATATCTGGTCCTGCTTAAACCAACTTGAATGAAATTTGGTTTAAAAAAAAAACAAAATGATTTACAAATGGGTAATTGTGCGACTTGCAGGTGCTGCACTTTCATTGGGAGCAGGAGCAGTGTTTGGGATGAGTTTTGGTCAAGAAATTGCAAATCATTCGCTTCAACTTTACAAGTTAGACACCATGGCTGCCCAGGTCAAGTTCATGGAATGGTGGCAGAAGAAGACTCAAGGACACTTTTAAACCTTTGTTGTTTTATGAAAACTTCAAAGATCGACTAGGTTTTTGTCTCTGAAATAAGTTAAACTCAGTTTGCATGTTTTGAAACTTAAACATCCCAGAAAGCATCCATTTCTTCGCTTTTGTGCCGGAAGCACACTATGATACAATGATATTAACAATAATCAACTATCAGTAAGTAGTTATGTTGAATTATTCATCGTTGACCACTTAATGAGCTTTTTAACTAGCAAATTTAGGGACGTGAACAAGTTAGAAAACAAAACTGGCTAAAGCTATTCACTTGGGAATAGCCCAGTTGTGTTGGTGAGTTAGATAGGGTTTATGATAGGATGAGGTAATGGTTCAATTCTCATGGTGTGCAAGTTTAGCCGTTCAAAAGAAGAAAAAAAAAAAAGAACCAACTAAAGCTCGTAATTTAAGAGGGCTATAGCTCAGCTCGAGCCGCATGTCTGAAGTTTTGAGAGCGATTGGTTCATAAGACTGCGGGGTGTGTGGGTGGGTTTGGGGGGGGGGGGGGGGGGTTGACATGTGGCGGAGGTGGGCTCCACATGGCTGGGCGTGGCTTTTTTTGGGTGTGGGGTGGCGTGGCCTTTTTTGGGGTCAAATATGCCGAGCCAATCCCAGCCGGCCACATCATCCCCCGCGCGCGCGCACCCCACGCCAGAGGGGCGACGCCCAAAGCCAAGCCCATAGGGGATGGTGTGCAAGGCTTGGGTGTGTTTCCCACGCCCCAAACCCAAGTCCACATCCCGCGGTCAAACAAATGTAATAAGCCTACTCAATCAGGCTTGTTTTGTTTCAAAATGTTTAGTTGCTGTTTTGTTTAGTATGTTCAAAATACAAAGTTTATATATGATATGGTTCTTTTTATTGTAATTATATATATAATTTTTAGAATAAATTATATGGAGGATTCTTGAGCTAAATCAAAACTTCAAATTTCGTTTGAACAACCAGGTTCCCCTCAAAGTTAACTTGTTTGTCTGGTGCGAAGCTTCAAACAGGACCCCTCTAAAGAGGCATTAGTCCAGCGAAAGGTCCCTATTATCAGTGACATTTGTTGTAGTTATGTGTTCGAGAGTGAAACGGCGGACCACCTTTTGATTCCAAGGGGTGCGGTTGAAATTTTTGGCGAAAAATAACACTAAAATTTATTTTTTTCAAAGGGTGCGTGCGCCCGCCCTTGGCTTGGGGTGGGTACGCCCTTTGATCCATGTGCTAGAACATCTTGGTTTGGCTTAAATTACTTATTTCGAGAACTTTCTCTAGCTTTCGTGATATAAAGCAAGCTGGTTCGAAGGAATGGAAAGAGGTTATTGATGTCAGACTATTTTCTTCTATGTGGTGGATTTGGAAGGCTAGAAATGAGGAGTTTCATAGTACAAATATTCCCGGAACGAGATTGTTAGAAAAAAAATAATAAAAAAATCAAGAAAGACACTTTTATTTTGAGTAATGGTAGATCTCTGTTCTATAATATTAACTAGAGTAAACTGCCATTTTGGTCCCTGTGATTTGGGCACTTTTTCCATTTTAGTCCAAATCTCAAACTTTTTTTAAATATGGGTCCCTGTGATTTCACTTTTATTGCCATATAGTCCAAAATTCAAAAACCTCATTTTTTTACTGTTACAACCTGCCTATTTTGTCTTTTTATTCAAGGGCATTTTGGTCATTTTAATTTTATTTATAACATCTGGTCATTTTAATCTTGATTTTAAAATAAATAGTCCAAAATTCAGAAATCTGTTGGAAGCTCTGCACCTCCTCTCTCTCTCTCTCTAAACACACCTGACTCTCTCTCTCTTCTCTCTCTCTCTCTCGATGGCACTACCACCACCACCACCTCCTCCCCCTTCTCACCACCGCCACCATCAACACCCACCCCACAAGCACCACCGGCTCAGCCCAAGGAGATGGGTTTTTGGAGAATATGATGTTACAGTTCTTGGTCTCATCACCACCACCACCGCCCCAACCACATCCTCCGCCACCGCTGCTGGTGGTGGTGGTCATCTGCAGATGAGAGAGAGAGAGAGAAGGGTGGTTGGGGCTGACGGTGCCGGAACCTCAGGGTGTAATGGACTCGTTGGCCGGAGATGGAGATGGAGACGATGGTGACAGTGGTGGTTACTTCTCCGATGTACCTCATGGTAGAGGTGTACAAAAAAAAACCGGTTTTAGAACCGAAACCGGTTTTTTTCTTAACCGGTTTTTTTATAACCGAACCGCCGGTTATAGACCGGTTAGGATTCTTGGTATGAAAAACCGGTTGATAACCGAAACCGGTTAAAAACCGGGTTTTTTGGCAAAAACCGGTTAAAAATCGATCCCAACCGGTTACACCGGTTATTGTTTTGGACTTGAAAAACCGGTTAGTAACCGAAACCGGTTATTAAAAAAACCGGTTTTCATTTTGGATGAAAAAAACCGGTTCGGTTAATAACCGAAACCGGTTTTTGAAAAAACCCAATTTGTACACCTCTACCTCATGGTGCCGATTAGCCGGCAACAAAACTGGTGAGGTTTGCATTTTGATTGAATGATTCTCTGTGGTGAGGCAACAAAACTGGTTTGGACGGTGGTGGTGGTGGTGGTGGTGGGGTGTTTTATGTGATTTTGGTGGGTTAAATCTTGATTTAGATTGGGGTTTTTGTGGGTGATTTGTTAATTTAATGTGAGTGAAATTGAGATGTGGGAAAGATTGGATTTAAGATCAAGAATCAAGATTTTGGAGAGAAAAGCATGACGGTGAAAACGGTGGTAGATGTGTTTGGGGTGATTGGGTTTGTGGTTTTGATATGGATGAATGTTTGCTCTGCAACTCTTTCTCCTTCTGGTGTTAATTATAAAGAGAGACAGAGAGGTCTCTAAATAAAATAAAAAATAAAAAAATAACCAATTTACCCCTGAAGATAAGCACAAAACACAACAATTTAATTTGAGGAATCTGATCTGATTTCAGTTTTGGACTAAAATGGCAATAAAAGTAAAACCACAGGGACCAGATTTAAAATGTTTGAGATTTAGACTAAAATGGCAAAAGTGCCTAAACCACAGGGACCAAAATGGCAGTTTACTCTATTACCAAAATGGCAGTTTACTCTATTAACTAAGACTATGGGGTATGGGGCTTGGGTTGGGGGGAAACGCCCAAGCCACCACCCCGGGTGGGCTTGGGTTGGGGCGTGGCCCTTGGGGCTTGGGTTTCAAGCCGGGCGTGGGGCGGGTCTAGCAAGTGACATGGCGAGCTGTGAATGGCCAATTCAAACTAGTCATTGGGCTAGCCGTTGGGGGCATTTTTAAAAGAAAAAAAAATTCATTTATAAATACCTTACCATATTTAACATTTTTCTCACACAATATCAAACACATAAAACACAATCTTGCCATGAGTTCTTCAAGTTCAAGTGTATCGTCATCATCATCTGAAGATGGTGCGGAAATATTTCTACAAACGATCGTGGCGGTGGTGAAAGCTATCGTGGAAGACGAAGACAAAGAGGAAGAGACTCCGCAACCTAAACGGAGGAGAAGGTACATCGCTCGTGAACGGCACACCGCTAACAATTTGTTGGTAAGCGATTACTTCTCAGCGGAACCTAAGTATGATGAAAAAATGTTTAGGCGTCGTTTTCGTATGAGTAGAAACTTATTTTTAAGGATATCTAGAGATCTTGAGGAGAAGTATGTTTATTTCCAACAAAAACCGGATGTAACAGGGCAATTAGGATTTAGTACGTGGCAAAAGGTCACGGCCGCACTTAGGCAGTTAGCGTACGGCAATAGTTCGGACATTATGGATGACTATTTAAAAATGTCTGCACGTGTAGCTAGAGAAAGTCTTCACAACTTTTGTTCGTGTATTCTAGAACTTTATAGGAAAAGATATTTGAGAAAGCCCTCGTTTAGTGACATGCAACAAATATTGGAACATCACGCAGATTATCATGGGCTACCCGGGATGCTAGGTAGTTTAGATTGTATGAAATGGCCTTGGGAACTTTGTCCTACCGCATGGCAAGGCGCTCACACTAGTGGATTTCACGGGATGCCAGCCATCATGCTTGAAGCGGTTGCGTCCCAAGATCTTTGGATATGGCATGCGTTCTTCGGTATGCCAGGTTCACATAATGATATTACCATCATAAACCACTCGCCCCTTTTCAATGATCGGGTAAATGGTATAGGACCCAAAGGAACTTTTTTTGTAAACGGGGTTGAGTACGTGTATGGGTATTACCTAGTTGATGGGATTTACCCAGAGTGGGGGGTTTTCGTAAAATCGTTCACAAAACACGGTACCATAGATCCAAAGAGATTAAAGTTTAACAGGGTCCAAATGGCTGCACGTAAAGACGTCGAGCGAGCATTCGGTGTTTTGAAGAAAAGGTGGCGAATATTGGCAATGCCTTGTCGACTATGGGACAAGGATCAGATTGGAAACGTGATGTACACATGTATCATTCTTCACAACATGATTTTGGAGGATGAAGGTAGAGCGGTCGTTACCTACTATGATGACGATGACCCCCAACCAGGTAACGTAACAGACGAAGATAAAGCGGCAAATGAATTTTTGATCAAGTTAAGGGATATACATCACAACCTTCGATCTGATTTGGTGGATCATGTTTCAATGATTCTTGTGTTCAAAACCGACGAAAACGACGAAAAATGATAGTTTTTTATTTTGATAATTATTTTGTATGTTTATGTTGTTTTTAATGATTATAAATATATATATATATATATATATATAGGGTCAGGATCATTTTCAGAACCATAAATATTTACAGAACCATAATATATAAATAAAATTATCCTAAACATGTATGTAATCGTAAAAATACACATAATAAATGATAAAATTATCCTAATAAACAATCTTTTTATTTATATATTTTTATGTTTAGGATAATTTTATCATTTATTATGTGTATTTTTACGATTACATACATGTTAAGAGTAATTTTATCATTTTTATATGTAATTTTATAATTACACATATGTAAACTAGTTTTTTTACATATATGTAATTAGTTATGACACATATATATAATTTTGGCAATTAAACATATATAAACTACTTTTAACATGTATGTAATAAAAGAAATACATATAATAGATGATAAAAATATCCGTTTTTTTTTACATATATGTAATTAGTTATGACACATATATATAATTTTGGCAATTAAACATATATAAACTACTTTTAACATGTATGTAATAAAAGAAATACATATAATAGATGATAAAAATATCCTAAATACAAAAACTTATATATAAAATGATTGTTTATTAGGAGTTTTGAAAGTACTGTAGTTATTTAGAGTTCTGAAATGAACTCAACCATATATATATATATATATATATTAAAAAAAAACCTGATGTGGCTTGGCCACGCCAGCCAAGTCACGCCCACCATACCCCATACAAAATGGGTTTTGAATTGAGTTATCAAACTTTCCACGTGTCAACTCATGCCCCAACCCAAGCTCCACCATACCCCATGGTCTAAGATAGATGGATAGATTTCAATATTCCCTTAAAAAAAAGTGTATATATTGAGATGAAGAAAGAAAAAAAAAAGGACATAAATAAAAGTACGAAAAAGCAAGTAAAGTATAAATGAGAATTAATGATTTGAAAATGATTCGGTGAGCAGAATCTTGGTTTTCAAAGTTAATCAATCACAATCATCATATTCTATCCCCCAACAATTTGATAGGGAGGGAGGGAGGGAGGGAGGGGGGGTTTATCATATCATCTCCCATTTAGGGTTTATGCAACCAATTCACTCACATCAGTTCATCATGAAGAAACAGGGACCCTCAATCACTGAACAACACCTTTCCCTTACCTTGCAAAGGTTTTTTTTTTTAATTCAATCATAACAAGAAATCTTGCTTCTTTTTATTTTTATTTCACTCAGAAACAGACCCAATTGTAGAAATTTTGCAGATTTCATCCCTGTTATCTCATAAAAATCTCTACTTTTGTCAGTTTTTCTGCTTTGTTTGACAGGGTTGCCATTGCGATTTTGGGAAGAAAAAAACACACACACATGCTTGTTCAGTTTTCACTTTTTCACCCATTTGGGTTTTGGATTATAATATTTAAAAAAAAAAACGATTTTTTTTTATTATTTTTCTGTTTATTGAGATAAAAAGGTGAAGCCTGTATTGACTTCATTTTCAGTTGGTTATATTGGATGTTTATAAAAGAAAAAAAAAGCCCTTGAAGTTCTATAATTTTTTTATTATGGATTTAGAGGTTTGGATGGTTTTTGCTAATGATTTTTTTTGGTCAGATTAAAAATGAAGTGAGACTGTTTTGCTGTTTATTTCGCTTTTTTTTCGTGTTTTTGAAGTAGATGGTCAAGATTGGTGCATCCGGTGACCCTTAAGTTAATAGAACACACATACATACATACATACATACACAAAAACATTTTACTAAATGTGTCTCTTTATTATTTTGATAAAGATAATTTGATTGAACAATGTGTGAATGTTGACTTATATTGTTGTGAAATTGAAGGTACTCGCCCACAACTATTCTAACTTTGCTTCATGAAGTGGCTCAAGTTCAAGACGTGAAGATAGATTGGAATGCATTGATAAAGCATACCAAAACCGGCATAACAAACCCTAGGGAATACCAAATGTTGTGGCGCCATTTGGCGTATTGTGACCCTTTACTTGAGACGTTGGAAAAGGATACGCAGCCCGTAGTAAGTGTCTGATAGTCTTATATGTATTTGTATACATAATGCAATAGTGAATATAATGTATATGTGTGGGCCATTGGGGGGCAAAAGTGGATTTGCGCTAATTTTAACATTATTTTACTAATTTCGTGAAAATAATGTTAAAAGCGGTGGATGGTTAATCATGCATCATGTGGTGGCGTTGATAGCCAAAAGACAAAAGGGTACACACATTAATCGACCTTTGTCCCCATTGATGAGTGTCATGTGCCTTATATCCAAGGCTTGATACAAAACTACTATCGAGACGGGAGTCTCACTGGAAGCAGCATCTCTATTCCAATGGGGTAGAGGTAAGGCTATCTACATCTTACCCTCCTCAGACCCTACCTTAGCTTTGCTAATGGTGGGATTTACTGAGTATGATGGCGATGGTGATACATAATGCAATAGTTAACGACAACATAGATTCTCACACATCTCTTTCGTTGAAATAGAGATGTCGATTTCGACCAAAATATATTACACATTCAACTCTTCGATTCAAGCTGGATGAATACTATCATGTGTTAAACAAACATAAATTTATCAAATTTTGTTATGTTTACACGAATATAACAATTTATTAAACTGAAAATGGCAGGATGACGATAGTGATTTAGAATGCGAACTTGAAGCTTTTCCAACTGTTAGCAATGAGGCTTCAACAGAGGCTGCAGCTTGCGTGAAGGTAAACAAAATTGCCGGTGGCAATTTAGTCATTCGCGTGTCGAAGTTTGACTTGCGATTTATCACAAGGTGGTACAATTTCATCACATGTCTCATTGGCTATCGTTTAATCAATTTTCTTAATTTGATTCAAAGATCTGTTATAAGTAAGAGAATTTTTGAACTTTTCTTACTATGCTTTAACATATAAGTTTAATGAAGTGAAGGCTAAATGTGTAATAAGTAATAACCCAATGAAGTTGTTAAAATTCCTGAAATCTTTTCAGGTACTCATGGCTTCTAGTTCACCAAATGACATAGAACGAGGCTCGGTCATCGAGGCACCGTTGACTATAAATATACCGAGAACTAAACATCCGTTAGAAAATCCGCAAGTTACCAACTCAGTGAGTGGGGTCAGTATTTCAGTTCCGGTTTTTGTTCCAACTCAACTTCTCCCAACAGTTCCTTCTGCTGAAGGATTGGATAATGCAAATGGTGGTACAAATAATATTAACTTGCCACCTAGGCGGAAACGAAAACCGTGGTCTGCAGCAGAAGACCGGGAGCTGTTTGCTGCTGTGCAGAAATACGGCGAAGGGAATTGGACCCACATTGTGAAATCGGATTTTAAGGGTGACAGAACCGCTTCACAACTGTCTCAGGTTGTTTTATGACTTTATCTGAGTCCGTAGTCGATTTTTCAGTCTCTGTGTTTTTATAAAGTCATATAATACATCATACTATCTTAGCAGTACGTTTTTATGAAATTTTACCACGTTTTCTACTGATATTTATGATATAATTAATTTTTGCAGAGGTGGAATATCATCAAGAAACGTCAAAATCACCCGCTTATGAAAACCGGCTCACAACTTTCGGAGGCGCAATTAGCAGCCCGGCGGGCTCTTAACATGGCCCTTGATAAACCCGGACTCGATATCCCAAAGCCAGCTTCTTCCCTTGGTACTAATCTCTCTCATAGGGTTTGTAAAACAGGCGGTTGGGTAATGGGTCAAAATGGGTTTCGTAAAACTGTGTAATATTTTATATAGAGTAAATTGTCGTTTTAGTCCCTGTGGTTCAGTCCAAAATGCCACTTTAGCCCAAATAGTTTTTTTTTCTCCTCTGGGCCCCGACGTTTCCATTTTCTTGTCATTTCCATCCAACAGCCTACCTCCGTCCAAAAAACTCAGTTAAGTCAGGGACAGTTTGGTCATTTAAATTGACCAAACTGCCCGTGACTTAACTGAGTTTTTTGGACAGAGTTAGGCTGTTGGATGAAAATGACAAAAAAATGGAAACGTCGGGGACCAGAGGAGAAAAAAAACTATTTGGGCTAAAGTGGCATTTTGGACTAAACCATAGGGACTAAAACGGCAATTTACTCTTTTATATATGTAAGCAGTCACCACCTCTACGGCACTAACTCCAGTTCCAATGTAACAGGCAGGACATGTCCTGGAAATACCTCGGTTCAACCAACCGTGGCAGACCCACCGTCCACCACACTTGCACAAAATTACGATTCTACCCCGACAGGACCGAAAAGACAATTTCCAAGACCTCAACCGTTCCCAAACCGACCACTTGCATCGGGCTCAGACGCGGTAAAAGCAGCTGCAGTTGCTGCTGGTGCTCGAATTGCTACCCAATCAGCTGCTGCAGCAATATTGAAGCAACAGCTGAAGAGTGCAATCCATATTAAAACAACTAGATCACCGCCTGCACCGGGGGCTCACATGGGTCCAGACTATTTCCGTGCACCCTGTTCTAGGGTCTCACCAAACACACCAAAAGTGGGACCTGTGGTTCCGTCGAATCAGTCTGAAGTTAAACCTTGGTGCTCAGCCAACTCACCCGAGCTCGAGCCCGTTCAAGAAGATCAAGTGGGTTCAAAAGATCAACATCAAGATACTAATCCACCAAATATGAATCTTGAACCAGAGGGACGATGATAACCTGGTACATCTTTTTAGTCTTGTGGTTTTGATAGGTTCTTTTTCGAGCAAATATTAGGATTTGTTTTTGGTGTCAATATTCTGGTTTATAGATTAATGAAGATGAAGATTATGTTGACATCTGGTATTTATGTAAAGTGGTTTGCTCATCTTATAGGACAGTATGGCTGTTGGTGTTTGACATCTACTTTTAAATTACATGCATACCGACAAATAATGCAAGAATAAAATATTTCGGTAATCTTAAAACGTCTAAAAATAGTAGTGTGTTTTTTTATCAACTGGATCGTGGTTTTGGCGTCATGTAAGTTTTAATAATAGTTCATGTGTTGCTACAACAATAAACAACCCGTTAGAAGGGGTTAAGTTGGAAGAATGCTAACCACCTATGCAATGCATGATAGTGTATAACTGAGAGGAGGGGGATGCATTGTTTTCTGCCTCAACAAGAGAATAAATTCCATTGTTTGGTTTGGGTTCAAACCAATAACACTTAACAGGGTAAGGGAAGGGGCCTTCATAATATCTAAATATCCCCATGTGACCCAGTAGTAACTCCCTTCTTTCGAAGGTTATAGACAAATGTATACCCTTGTTTGAGAGTGTCTGGATTGTGCTAATAAATGCAAGGCAAAAGAATACTAAGTTGCCCACAACTTAAAAGCCATTTACCAATCCTTGTTTTTTAACCAGTATAGCAGTGATCGACCTACATTGTCGCCGCCAACTTCACCATGCATGACAAATCATTTCAACCCAAGTTCAATTTTGATGAGTACCCTTTTTACCTTGATTAGATTACTTGTTTGATTTGCTCCAAACCCGTTTTAGCCTTGTTTGTTAGTGTTAAACATTTTTTATTAACAATGATCTATATACTTTATGCCATTCTTTCAAATAGTCTAGTTTTCCGTTTAACTAGTCTTTTGAATGTGGTAAAGGTGCTTCTTTCTTCAAAAGCATTCTAACTTCATTAGTTATTTGTTTAAAGCCCTATGTATCATATACGTGATCCGTTTTTGAAGTGGCTGTAAGCACATGAAGTCAATTAGTTTAGACCTGTTTGAACATGCCATTCGATGTTAAAATCAAATAATCA
>CM060375.1:0-2500 GCA_030545235.1 Helianthus tuberosus | reverse complement strand
CAAAACATTTATCATAAAAGAATTCGAATTCCCCTTCAGTCCAATCCTCTTGATCCTCCGCTCTAACCGCTTTTGAGTCACCACTAAGGGCATCAAGTATACGTTTTTTCTGAGCGTCCGTAATCCCATAATCTTTATCTAAAATCCTGTTCAGAGACTCTTGGGGGCTGAAGTTACTCCAATTAGGCAATACACGACCCGGATCAATCTCGTTTTGCTGATTAAAGGTACATCTCTCGGTATTAACATTTTCCGGAGGGTACATGTCCAAAGGAACCCCTACCAGGTTATTAGTCTTGACGCTAGCATCGAAATCCATCACTGAGAAGCCGCTAACATCCATCTGTTCCACAGCAAGCGGAGCAAATCTGTTTGAATTAGACTTAGAAACCGGATTAACGGCAGCCTTTGGACCTGCAGCAGTGGACTTTTGAGGGGGGTAAAGGCTGGATTTTGAGGTGCTGAGACTTAGCATTATTCTGACTCTTTTTAGGGCCCTGGATAGCCCGTTGAAAATTGAAACCACCTGGTTTATTAGCTGTAGACTTCTGGTTATTGTTCTTCACATGATTACCACCCGATGTCTTACTCGAAGCATTAGAGGACTTTATAGGAGCTATTTTTCCAGCACTGTAAGGAACATGTTGACTAACAGGGATGCTCGGAAAGGAGCAAGACGCGTCTGGATCACCATTCAGCTGAGTTGGACCTCGGGTACACTTTTTCTTATTAACCACCGTTTGATAACCATCCTGGTCTATTTGTTTTCCTTTCCCCTTACCGTTCTCTGTGCTCGGACCATCACTGGAACTTGAAGGTTGCCCATTCAACATACCATCTGAACCATTTATTTCGAGCATATCTACATCTTGAACCGGTTTAGGGCACTTGTTACATTGTTTTGAGGTATGCCCAAACACAACACAGTGGGAGCACAAAGGAGGTTTCCACTGATACGAGACCTGGAGCTTCGTGACACGATTTGGGTAGACAACTTCAACTTCATTGGGGAGATTACACGAAGCTTTGACATCCACAAGAACCCGGGCATACCCAAGCTTACCCGTGTGGTTTTTTGCATCTTTCCAACGTAAGTTTATCCATAAGTTTAGGTTCCCCCATACCGCTCATAAGTTTGTTGATTCCCGTAGTGGTCCATAAATCCAAGGGGATATTATGGACGGTAACCCAAAGTGGGACCATAGCCGGTTCAACCTTTTCAAGACACACTCCCGGGACCCATTTATCAAGAAAGATTGGAATGTTATTAACCATCCAAGGACCATTCTCAAGCACATCATTAAGTCCTTTTTCACTTTTAAACTTAAAATAATATATGCCCGCTGGACTTTTAGTGATTTCAGCAATGTCATAAGAACGCCAAAGTCTACGGAAGCATCTATCGACCACTCTAAAATCCATTGAAGTGCCTAGGAAATAACCACATAAATGAAGGGGGTATACCTTAGCCGAAACAAGAAGATCTTCATTCGTGATTATAATCCGAGTTTTTCCTTCCGGTGTGACAATAGGCGGAAAATACTCCATTTTTACTGAGTTCTCTTCCCTATTTTTCTGCATCATTTGACCATACGAGAGGGGTCCTGAGGCTTGTCTGTCCCAAACCGAGGCCTGCTTTGTGAACCCGGTGGGAGTTTGTTGGGCTGTCATAGTACCTGCAATACCCAAAGGCTGCAAATCAGCCGAATTTTCAGCTGCACCAGGCTGCAAGTGATCCTTCAATAACTGAACATTATCGGCTAAGGCATTCTGGTCTGTGATTTCCTGAACAGCTGCAGCCCTCATACCACTCAGTTGTCCTGAGTTATCAGCTTCCTTAGCAGCAGCAGGGGCATTGTTATGGGTTCTCTCCTCCTCATCTTCCTGACCCCAAGAATGGACCGATACATTATCATCCTCAACCATACAATTTTCTCCCCCGTACCCTGAAATTCCTCACACACATCCATCCCCTGGTGTAGAGGTTTCTTAACATGAGGGGTCTTAGCAATGAACTCGTTGACTTTCAAATCAGCTAACATGGGGGAGTATTTAACAGATTTTTTCTGTTTTCTAATAACCCCAAACCCAGCAATTTGGATACTACTTTGTTTAGAACGAGAACGGGTAGACCGGGTAATACCTCTTGACTTATCGAATTCCTGCTCGATACTCGCATCATGAGCAATGTTAGCCGCTCTAACGGCATCCAAATCTAGATCCCCAGACCTGTGGTTCAGACCCCTACTTCTCAGATTTCGGGCCCCTCTCTTCGGAGAACAAGAGGCAGGTATAGCAGGAGCATTAGGGTGTGTCGACACCACATGGGGTTCCAAGTTGTTAACACAAGCAGTATAACGGTTATCTCTGGGGATCGAATTAGGGTTACCTGTGTCTGCTGTGGTGTGAATCTCCACGTATGGCTCCAAACTCGGATTTGGAACTGGAGTTTGGGTAAACCTTTGAGTCGTATCAGGAGAAATGGGAGCATCTGGAGCCG